>KE150537.1:174165-189777 GCA_000411095.1 Aethionema arabicum
TTGACTGTAGGCAATGTAATCAATATAGATATTCTTTGAAAAACGTCTACATATGAATGTAGACCATGTAGACCATGTAGACTATGTAGACCATTTTTTGAGAATATGTCGTCTTCTCCAAATTAGATACGAATTTTCTGCTGAAAACAAAAAACCCAGAAGCATTTCTCCAAATTGAAAATCTAAAACCCATAACCCAGAATCCTAGAGCTAGATCTGATCCTAAATAAACAAATCTTAAATTTCACAATTAAGATCCAAATTGGAAATCTAAAACTGATAACCCAGAATCCTAGATCTAGATCTAAAACGATATTTGAGTTTGCAAAATCGCGAAAATATAGAATATCTCACCTTGATTCGTAGAAAAACACGAAAAACGACGACATAAAAGAAGAAAAAAGAGGAGAAGAAGAAGAAGAAAAAGAAAAGAAGAAGAAGAAAAAGAAAAAGAAGAAGAAGAAGAAAAAAGAAGAAATCGTGGAAGAAGAAGAAATAGGAAAAATAGGAATAAGGGTATTTTGGGTAGTGTATTTGTTTATATTAATTTTGTATTTTTATTAAATTAATTATTTTAAATTAGAAAAGGGTATAATGGGTAGTTCATAAATAAGGGTGATTGAATGAGAATAAAAAAATATGAGGTGATAGGATATGTAATTTGGGCAAAAATTGGGCTAGTGGAGGTAATTTCCTCTATAATATTTGTGTCGGTTAATTATGGTATGAATTAGGAATTAGCTATATCATGTGTAGAGTTTGATATCAAATTATAAATTTGTTTTATACGGTATTAGTTAGATATATTGTTCATGATATATATATATATATATGAAATTATATTATTTTATTTTGATAAGACTAGATTTGATTGAGTATTTAATTTTATTTAATTGGATCTCTTTAACTTTTTTTGTGACATTAATATCTAGTAAAGTACATGAGTTACAAATTAGAATAATACATATGTAATAGTATAAAGTTCGGTAATTTAATATATAAGCTAACACCTAAAATTTTTAAAACATTATTATTTGAAGACTAAAGATGCAAAACTAAACATTTTTTGATTAATCTCAAATCTGACCAGGTATTTATGTTAAAAATAATATTTCTATATATAATTATTAAATAATATTTTTATATAGTAGGTAAATAATTAATTTAAATAAATATAGATGTATTGATATATTTTAATAAACTATACAAAATACATATGTTATTTAAATAAACATTTGAAATTTTATTTATCAATATAATGAAATTATATATTTAAATAGGGAAAAAATGTTAGAGAAAAAAAATTACCTTATATATTTTATATCCGTAACAAGTAAAACAATTACATTAATTCATTGGAATGCTTGATGCATGATTATTATTCATGAATTGATTGAGTTAGATTTTCAAACATTTTAAAAAATTTAGAATGCAAAACTACTCCACTCTCTTCCTTTTATAATAGAATAGGAAAATCCCTCAACAGGAGAATAGAAATCCTCAAATGTTGCAAAATACTTAATAAAAATTGATTATGATGCATTCGTACATATTAATCAACATTTAGTGTATTATTATATGGTTAAAATTGAATTCCAAGTTAGTGTATAAAAAAAATGTACAACTCAAAACTCATGAATTATTATCATGCATCAAGCATTCCAATGAATTAATGTAATTGTTTTACTTGTTACGGATATAAAATATATATGGTAATTTTTTTTTCTCTAACATTTTTTTCTTTTTATTAATTTTAATAATTTATCAACTAGTTGTTTTATTTTATTGTTATTTTGTTTTTACCTGATATATAATTTACTTGTGTTTGATAAGATTATGCATTGATATGGTAATGTTATTTATCATATTAAAATTATTTTGATGAAAAAACCATGATTTTATCAAAACAAGTAAATTATAACGTATAAACAAATTGAGTTAAAAAAAAACAAACTAAAAACATGGTAATGTTATCTATCATCTGTACAAAAGCTTCAGCTGGATTTTATTAAAATTTATTTCCACACCAATTATATATATATATATATATATATAAACGATATTATACATTTTATTTTACTAAATCTTAGCGGTACAACTTCATATATATGGAGAAAAAAAACTTGTAAATTATGCAGAAATTAATTGTGAATGGGACGCTTTCTTTTGTTTGATCGATAATTCATAACCATTGCATTCATAGATATCTCTCTTTCTATTTTATCACTAGAATTTTCATTTACTTTCGATCTTAACAGCATAATAAAAAAAAATAGATTTACTTATATTTATATACGTTATATGGTTATAATTAAAACATAACAAAATAGTTTTTGATCAGAATTTTGTGTCTTTGTTCAGAGTTTTGGAAGATAATCATGCGGTTTTTGTTGAAATGGTGTCGTTTAAGACGATGTTCACTTTGTTTCAAGCAAGTTACTTGCTAATCTGCTTTGGGATGACGTGGATTCCGGTGGCCGGAGTTTTGTTTCCGTTGATGATCATGTTTCGGTTAGACAATACGTTTTGCCTAAATTTTTAAAGGAATTCATCTTCAAGACTTAAACGATGCAGAGTATGAAGAGGTGTCTGTTCTCTTAGCATTGAGTGTATTATTATATGGTTAAAACTGAATTTGTGCAATCATCGAACAGTTTTTTGTAAATTTTTATTATAGTAATTATTTATGATATAATACAACTAAATTGATATCACTTATTTAATTAAATGTTGATAATTACTTTTTCTAGTAATCATCTCTTTAAAAACTATAAAAAGATGTACAACTTAAAATTCATGAATGATAATCATGCATCAAGCATTCCAATGAATTAATGTAATTGGTTTACTTGTTAAGGATATAAAATATATAAGGTAATTTTTTTCTCTAAAAAATTAAAATAAATAGAAGATATTTTAAAAAATTATATTTATTTTTTTACTTTATGATGTCAAAAGTGGTTTTTGGATAATTTTCAATTAATATATAAGAAATATTGCTGATTAATTTATGTTTTTTGTTATAAATTTGAATAAATATATTAAAATATAAATTATTTTAATTAAAATTAGTTGGATATATATTTTTAGAAACATCTTTTAGATATCTTTTAGAAATATCTTCATACAACTATTATGTTTTTGACATGATATAAGAGTATAAGTCATGACTTTTGAGCTAGTATCATAGTGAGATGATGGTTCTCAATACGATATCGAACTCATGACCCGATCTTTTGAGTCTTGAAATTTATGCATCATGTATGTTTGGAAATTACTCATTTAACTTGATAATATATCTTTTATGCTTGAGATCGATGTTTTGTTTAGATCATCTATTATCTATCTTAAAAACAAAATTTTTTTCTCTTTTCTCTATTTTCATTTTTTTTTATTATGAATCGATCTATGTCCCAAGCTATTCATGTTGTTTATGTTCTTATGCGGATTATAAAAAAACATCGCAAGAACACATGTGATTTTATATTTGAAAAATCAATCTAATAGGTGTTTTTACTGCATGAGGTGAAGAGTAATGGGGTCACCCGAGTCCACCTAATTTTAATTTTTCTTTTATTCTTTACAAAAATTAATGAACCCATATAAATTTTAATTATGACCTTATTAATTTTTAATTATCACCCATTAATTATAAAAAAAATTGATTTTGATAATCGTCGTTACAATTCTACCATTCTAGAAGTTACCGCTGGTGGACGATAATGAAAAGTAACCTTTTTTGAAAAACGTTGATTTGACATTTGCCTCCAGTGCAAATTTTTTCTGGCTTCGTCATTGATTCATGGCATGAGTCTGAATGAACGAAGATGTTCATTAATTCTACTCTACATGCTTCTACAAAAACGAAGTTAACCGACAAAAACACTCTGATCCAAGGAGTTTGAATATTTCATTTTCAAGCTAGACGATTTGTTACCTTTATGTTGTAGCTTGAGAGATGGTGTTGGAGGTTTATTATGCGATTTTCTATTTTTATAGATCATTTATTAATTATGTAAACCTTTAATTATGTCAAATTATGTTGTGTTCTCTATATAATGAGATATTCTTCTTACAAATAAAATAACAAAACCCTTTATAAGACTATTAGGTTTTTAACACAAAGCTCCCACACAAGACATTCTCTGTTGATGTTAAAAACTCACAATATATTAATTACGTAAAACAATTTGCTAAGTTAAGAATCAAATTGATCAGAAAAGAAAGAAAAGTTATTAATCTTTATTGATTTAAATTCTCGATCACAAAGTGGATTACAAAATATCTCTTAAAACTTTCTAAAAAAATGCCTCTTTCGCTTCACTGCCATCACCCTCTTCTATACTTGGTCTTTTCTAGGGCTTCTTGCAGCTAGTTCCGCTTTTCCCTCTTTGACTCCTTCCTTCATATCTTGTTATTGATTCTTCTATTTCCGCGAGTCGGCTATGAGAAAGGCATATTCGAATTAGATCTTCGTATACGAACTGGGCTAATAAGATTTTTAGGCCCAATAACCATTTATTGGTCCTGTCTCACCATGAGTCCCCCAAATTTTTGTTTAAATATGTATAAATTTACATTTGAAAAAAACAGTTGTTAACATATATGCATTATCCCCACAAAATCTCTTTCATTCAAAATCCTCTTTTATCGAGATGAAAAAAAGGAAGTCGGCCTAATCGTAATCTATAAATGGGGTTACAATCCCTTCGTATATCCTCATCAACTAGGTGTCTTGCAATATCTACTATCCCGGTTTCTTTAACTCAATCATGAAAGAGATTGATGCTACCGCCGTAGATCGAGCTGGAAATAGCCCGAATCGTTCAATAGGTAAATACCTCGAACGAACCTAGTTTTTTATCGATATAAGACGAATTCATTTCTTATCAATATACGAAACTAATTAGCTTTCATTTTTTATACAATCATAGCACCAAGAGTTCATGTTGCTTCGTTAAGCCGAGCTGGTAGCTCTCAAACGACTCGTGCGGAGTCGCTCGATGACCTTCTAGCTCGGCAGCAATAACGCCATCCCCACTAGTCGTTCGAATCGACAGCTTCTAATTTGTGATAGATCTGAATTTGGAAATCAAAGGTTGTGGAGGAAAAGAAGAAGAAGAAACTATCCTTAACACAATTTTTTTTCTCGATACGACCAGCTCTAGAACGAGGCATGATTTTCTCATATTTAGGACAAACCTTACGCTTGCCAATAGCACCTCTCGCACCTACGTCGAATGGAGAAGGAGCGACTATAGCTGCGAATACAAAAAATCACGGTCAGTAACAAGAAAAAGTGTGTAAATCGATGTCGCAAATAAAGCAACTTACGGCGAGGTGGGAGAATGAGAGCTTGCCGAATTCGATCAGGTGTAAACGAACCCCAATCACAAAAGCCCGATTGGAATTGTTGAAAGAACTCTTGGAGTCGAACCGTCAAAGCTACCTTATGTTGATCTGAAACCAAAACAAACAACTATCATAGATCACACTAATGATGACTATAAGAAAGCACATTATAACATATAAATAAGTATATCAATAAATAAATAAAAATAAAAAAATAGGAGGATTTCAAAGATTAACGAGCCAAGTGAGAGAACCAAGATCTAGGGACCATCACGTCTGAACTTGTCGAGCATCGAAACTTCCTATTGATGACGAGATTTTTTTTAAAAAGAAGTACTCTGCTGAACGAACAACATCTTTGTTTGGTAGATCAAGGACAACTTTACGACTTGGGCGAACCGCTGAGTAAACAGTCCTTTTACCTTTAACATTTTTCCTCACAACATAGAATGCAACGAGATCGGACTCGAGATCGGGTGGCCACATTCAACGGAACGAGCAAACGTACCATGGGAAGTTTGCAGATCCGAAGGACACATTTGCAGAAAAGCGATCTCTAGGAGATCTAAATATCTTGGTAAAGGCTCGGAAATCGAAAACCGTAAAGAACAATCCCCAAAATATATAACATACTCACAAAAAAACCCAATTGGAAGTATTTCCGGTGAACAAGGTGGTCTCGGTACCTTACTAACTACCTTATTAACTATCACAATTTCTAAACTCCACAAAGCATAATCCATTAAACATTCAACACTTATGCATCTTATTCACTAACCCATTTGCAGAATAATAATTTTTCATTACTTAACCATTTAAACAATTTTATATTTGGTTGAGGTATTTTATCAAACACTTGGTATGCTTAATCAATTTTTATGATACAAGAACAAGAATAACTTACGTAAGCACAATTGATGTCATTTTTCGTCCTTATAAGTTGTCCAAACCTGAAATTTCACAAAAAATTGATGAAATAAGCTCCAACATAAAATTTTATAGAACTTCAACATCTTTGAAAGATGAAAAAAATACAATGAACGTGAAGGAACAATAAGACTACTTGTATTGAAAGGGGGAAGCAAATAACTTGTTTCATAAACTCAAACAAGAGAAGAAGAACCAAAAATCTCGTAGAGGTGAAAAATTGCGGAGAGATCGAGAGAAGAAACAAAAGTGTTGTCGCTAGGGGTTTCCCCCTAAAAATCGGAGTTATTTTTGTAATTTTAAACATAAAAAATTTTCGACGCTGATTTTTCTGGCGGCTGAAAAATCGATACTGAATCACCAAATATGGTTGCCGAATTCAATCGCCGATTCGGAGATGACGAAATGAACATAAACTTGACGATGATGCTAGTCGCCGACGCCAGCGTCTGTCAAGCGAACAAACCCTACGTATTTAATATATTGTGTTGCTTCGTGAAGCCGAGCTGGTAGCCCCACGGTGAGCGCCAAATTGTTGATGCTAAAAGCTCACAATATATTAAATTGATCAGAATAGAAAAAAAAGTTATTAATCTTTATTGATTCAGATTCTTGGTCACAAAATGGATTACAATATATCTCATAAAACTCTCTAAAAAATTGCCTCTTTCGCTTCATTGCCATCACCCTCTTTTTATACTTGGTCTTTCCTAGGGCTTCTCGCAGTTAGTTCTGTTTTTTTCTTTTTTACTCCTTCCTTCGTATCTTTGTTATCGCTTCCTCTAGTTTTGCGAGTCTAGTACAAAAAAAGCATATCCGAATTAGATTCTCGTATACAAACTAGACTAATAAAATTTTTAGGCCCATTAACCATTTATTGGTCCGATGTCACCATTCTCTATCAAATTTTATACTTCAATATTGGTTGGAACATCGTTAATGAAGACATCCATTAAGGGTGGGCATAAAAACCGGAACCGAAGAACCGAACCGAACCGAACCGAAAATTTGAGATTTGGGTCGGTTTTGGGTAGTGGAAAATAATCGAATGGGTCCAAATTTTATTATCCACGGTTCTTGGTACCGAACCGAACCGAACCGAGGAACCGTGGGTACCCATATAGAACCGAACATTAACTTTTAATCTTATTTTTACCCTTATTTTATTTTGCGATTATAGACTTTAAGTTACGAACATGACAAATAATCACATAAGCAAGTAACATCATTGCTTGTCTATGATATCACAAGGTAGTGTACTAGTCTTTTTTAGTTAATAATTGATTTAATTATTGAAATACTTTATTGTGTGGAATTAACGTGGATAATATGATTACAAAGTAACCATTTAGAACCGAATCTAGTTGGAACCGTTTTATTTTGGTTCTAATATGGTTACCAAATGTTAGGAACCGAATAAACCGAGAACCGAAAGAACCGATCCGAATTACCCGAAATTTTCAACGGTTCCTTAATGGTTACCAATATTCAAGAACCGAAAAACCGAGAACCGAAAGTACCGAACCGAACCCGAACCGAAGAACCGAATGCCCACCCTTAACATCCATCAAGAGATATAAATTTTTTTTTGTTTTTTTGTTGTCTCACAAATTTAAAAGCTCTATTATTGAGATTTTAAATTAGGTTTTATTCTAATAAATTAGATACATAAGTATCTAAAAAACAATTAATAATACACTTAAATCTCTCTATTGAGGATGTTCTATCGAGTGGTTATCTAGTGGAAGCCATTATGAAATTCTTCATTAAAGGTCGTATCATAAAAAAAAATCAACTCTACGATTAATTTTCTTATTCTGAAAATAAAAAGTGTGGAGAAACTAACGGACTACAAACACATTCCGTGTTGTATCTCAATCTACAAAATTATCTCTAAGCTACTAATATGGCGTATCGATTTATTTATGTCTTAAGCAGTGCTACCGAATCAAGAGGAGTTTGTAAATAGGAAACAACTTACAAAACCTGTGTTATCAACGTATGAACTTGTTCCAACTTCCGCAAATCAACAATCACCATAATATTTTAAAATGCATTACATTTTATTTATCAAAACTTTAAAATACATTATTAAGTAGGGATGACGGCAAAAAAACCTAAACTATCTGTTTTTTGCGAAACAGAGCCTAAACTATCAAGTTGGCAACAAAACCTCTAAACTTTGATTTTTGGGCCAAAAAAAACCTAAACTTTGTTTTTCGGACGAAAAAAACCCTTAACTTTGAAGTCGACGAAAAAACTCATAAACTTTGTTTTTCTAGCAAAAAAACCCATAGACTTTGTTTTTTTGACGAAAAAATTTCTCCGATAATTTAACCGTTAAATCATTGTTTGTCTTTAATTAAATAAAACGATGTGTTTAAACAATAAAATTAAAAGTTAATAAATAGGGTTAATTAAAATTTTATAGTTTAAAAGCATCGTTTTTTTAATTAGATACTAACGGTTAGGGTTGAGCAAAAAACCCAAACCGAACAAACCCGAACCAAACCAAACCAAACCAAATCAAAAATTCCTGTTTGGTTTGAGATTGAGTTTCGATAAAAAAAAAACCCAAATGGGTTTGATTTTTTAAATTGTTGGGGTTCGGTTTGGTTTGATTTCAAACCGAACCCAAATAACCCAACTAAAACCGATTATTTTTATCAAAATTATTTATAAAATAAATATAATATATTTTATATGTTTTAAAGATTTAAATTTAGGTATTTGAATTTTTTGAGTTCGAATCTTTTGGATATTTGATTTTTTTGATGATTAATTTAATTAATCAATTATTTTACTATTTTGAAATTAAAAACTATATCGTTTGTCTAATTTAATTGATGGGGTTTTTTTGTCAAATAAACAAAGTTTAGAGGTTTTTTTTGTCAACTTGATAGTTTAAAGTTTTTTTCGCCTAAAAAAAATTTATGAGTTTTTTCGCCAACTTGATAGGTTAGGGTTTGTTTTTCAAAAAACAGATAGTTTAGGGTTTTTTTCGCCGCAACCTCTATTAAGTATGATAATAGTAAACGAACACAATATTCTCCTATACAAACTCAAAAAAATTGATAAATAAAATACTTAAAAAAAGTGATAATATAATGTAAACCAAAGAAATGTGTGGGTATTTTACTTTATTTATTTTATATTTTTTAATAGTTTTAATTTTATCACTATAAGTATTTTTTATTTCATCTTTGTCAAATAATAAAAAAAAAATCTCTCGAGTATAATGTAATTTTATCTTACTTTTTTTTTGTTTGGCCATCCGTAATTTTATTTCATACTTAATTGTCAAATTATCACCACAAATTGACGTTTTAAAAAAAAATCTAGCAAATGCAAAGGCTATTTAAAAAGTAAAAAAAATCTACCAAATGCAAAGGCTAGTCTAGTCTGGCGATCCGCGTGATTACTCTTTCCACCAATCACAGTTCAACATTTCGGCCTATATATAGAGAGCGCCAAAACCCTAATAAACTCCTCCATTGATTCAATCAGATTTCTCTCATCGATTCCCTAATTTCACACATCCGAAGATGAGTACCGGCGCTGGTAGAGGAAAGCCAAAGGCTACAAAATCCGTCACACGATCTTCTAAGGCTGGTCTTCAGTTTCCCGTCGGTAGAATCGCCAGATTCCTTAAAGCAGGAAAGTACGCCGAACGTGTAGGCGCCGGAGCTCCTGTTTACCTCTCTGCGGTTCTTGAGTATCTTGCCGCTGAGGTATTCTTCGATCCTCTTTTGATTTTATTTTGATTTCGTTCTAAGAAGTTTGCATTCATAGTCATCTTCCAAATCTAAGCGCATTTGTGTTTAGATCTGTTGAAATCTTGCTGATACGATGTGGTTTACAGGTGCTAGAGCTTGCTGGTAATGCAGCTAGGGACAACAAGAAGAATCGTATTGTTCCAAGACATATTCAGCTTGCAGTGAGAAACGATGAGGAGTTAAGTAAACTTCTAGGAAGTGTAACTATCGCTAATGGTGGAGTTTTACCAAACATTCATCAGACGCTTTTACCTTCAAAAGCTGGGAAGAACAAAGGAGAGATTGGATCTGCTTCACAAGAGTTCTGATTCTTTCTTTTTTCTTGAATTTTGGTATCTTCTTGTATAATACAAATATGGTTGATAAATCATGTGATTTTGGAGAATATGCTGATTCATAAAGATTTAGTATGAAAATTGTGGATTTGGAGTTTTAGCTTTTGCATTTGAATGTAGCTTTTGATTCCTTACATGTGTATTTGTTGATTTTGAGCTAAATCCCTAAATTAGACCGGTTAAAGATGAACCGAAGGAAATTGAATTGATTAGTTGAAAGAAATTGAAATTGATTAACTGAAACTGGTTACAAGATTAACCAAAGGGAATTGAAATTGATTGATTGGTTAAAGGTTAACCGGAAAATTGAAATTGATAGACCGGTTAAGAGTTAACCTGAGAAATTGAAATTGAGAAATCATATTGGAGGATTTAAATAATGTCAAGATTTCCATAATGTTTTTGTATTGTTATTTGTATTTAATTAAGTCTTACAAAATCTTAAACTTAGAATATTCTTCAACATATTTTAACAATATTTAGATATTAACAATTTTTCAAGCATTTTTAAAAATGATTTTCACCGTGATTCATATTTAACATCTTTTAATAGTTTTCAATCTCACATAAAGCATAGGAAAAAAAATATCTAGTTACTTCCGAGAACACTTTTCGTACACCAAGAATTATTCATTCTGTATTATCAACATTTTCATAATTACTTGTGTAACCATTTGTTTTAATCAAATTTTGCAATTTTTTTTTCTGTGTTTTAGATCACAAACACGTTCCATTAGCTGGATTTTGCAGTTTATCATAATTTTTTTTGCTAACAATATATATATAAAGGGAAATAATAGGCATTGAAAATTAAGAAGATTCGTTTTTTTTCTTCTAAAAACAATTAAAATGCTAAAATGAAAAGACAAGACTACTAAAATAAAATAAAATAAAAATGCATGAAATTAAGTGGTAGCAGCCCCGGAAATTTTCTCCCCACCGAAAATTGTCTACCTGCATCCACCAAATTCAAAATTTACCAAATTCAAAATCTTCAAAATATTGCGCCTATATATCGTTCTCTTCGCTAACTCGTTTGCAGGCCCATTGGAAAAGTTATGGACTCCAAACCAAAATTAAAAATAAAAATTATGATATATTAAATTTTGAATTATATTTTATTTGGTGGGGAAAAACTTTAATTGTTTAAATAATTTTTTTAACTCTTAAATTTTAAAAGCCAAAAACTTTTAAGCCATAAATTTTGATAACTAGAATTTATAAATAAAAACTAAAGCATACAAATATAATAGTTTAAAAAAAACCACAAAATATAACCTAAATTTGTGTGAGTTATACTATATTTTGAGATTTCAATTTAGAAATGTCAGTTATTAAGTTTGAGTGTTTACAAATGTCAGTAAATAAATTTTAGAGGTTAAAAAACAATTTTGATAATTGATAGGGTTTTTCATCAAATAAAACAGTTTCTTTGTAGGGATCAAAACCGAATAGTTTAAATACCGTAACACCTTAAAAATAAGATTTTTTTGTTCCTAGTTAGACGTACATATATTGAAAAAGGTCGTGAGAAAGGATATACCCGCTTGTGGATTAGAGCATCTCATCAATGAATTTATTTTTTAAACTTTCCTCTTTTTTGGAGAGTGGTTCGGTTTTTGTAAGGAGACCGTTAAGCATTTTCATCCTTGATAATTTTGCCCGTTCTTCTAAGTCTTTCCTCAAGCGGATGTGTTCTTCCTCACGATCTCTTTCAATGTACGTACGGTGACTTTGTTGTCTTGAATTGTTTGCCCCTTGAAGTTTATTATAAGCATCATCCAAACACTTATCAAATAATTTATCAAATGCTTTATCAAATGCTTCATCAAATACTTTATCAAATTCTTCATCTAATGAAGAATTGAGTTTATGTTGAAAAGGAGAAGACATAAAGTATATGAAAATTTGTGTGTAGTTTTAGAATTGTAAAATGAAATTAAAATGCTAGATGGAGACTAATGAGAAGATTTGCCACACATTAAAGACAACAAGAGGGTATGCAAGTAAAAGTGAAGAAATCATGTGAATAAATATAACTCTTATACTTAATAAATTAATGCTTGTACTTGATAAATTAATTATGTGCATTGAATTATATGTGATTAATGCTTTGTGTGTTGGATTTGCAAAACATTTATGTAAGATATTAGTTATATCCATTGGATTATATTAAATTAATGATTTGTGTGTTGGATATTAAAAACTTATGTAAAAAAGAAAAATATTACAACTCTTTGCATTTAATTATGTGTAATTATTGCTTTGTGTGTTGGATTTGCAAAACATTTAAGTAAAATATTAGAGGTAAATGATGGTTGCAGCTTTGGTCAGAGGTAATACTATTCAACACCTTTACGTAATTGAATTATATTTGATTTAGGTTTAAAAAACAGTAAAAGTATTGAATATGTGTAAGCTTGGAGCATACATCAATGAGAAACGTCCTTATTCTAATTAACAAAAAAAAATGGCAATATAATCAAGAAGATTGAACTTGAAGCAGTAAACTAAAGAGTAAAGATTGCATATTTCTAAAAAACACATAACTTAAAATAGATTGCATATTTTAAAAACAATACATAACTACAACCACTCGTTAACATATCATATATTTTAAAAACAATTAATACATAAATTAATAGATTAGAGCATCTCATCAATGAGTTTATTTTTCAAACTTTCTTCTTTTTTGTAGAGTGGTTCAGTTTTTACAAGGAGACTCTTAAACATGTCTATCTTTGATATTTTTGTTCGTTCGGCTAAGTTTTTTTCCCTTAGCTCCCATAAGTGTTCCTGTGCGAGTCTTGATTTGGTCTCTCTTTCTTCATTTGTTATTTTTGTAGAAACTTTTTTTCTTTTGTGCTTTATGTTAGACTCACATTAGTTGGTTTACAACATTATATCGGTTTAGATTAATAACCATATCGGTTTACTAATTAAGGGTAAATTACTAAACTATCCTAATAGTGAGTATGTAAAGCTAAACGTAATAGTGGGTCTTCTCTACCAACTCATAGCCTCCACACACCATCTTTGTAGACAATCAATGTCTAAGGTCATGAGAAAAACCCACTATCAAAACCTTTTCTTTTCAAATGGATCAAGGTAAGTTACTTGATCAAATCTCATTGTCTTATGTATGTGATAGTCATATGTTCTAAGATCTTTAGACATTCATGTTTATGTTGATCATTAGATTTAGATCATGTTAATGTCATATAAGATATAAAATACATCTTACATGTGGTATCATAACGTTTATATTAAAAAAAAATTCCCATTGAACGTTTCAAACGTTTTGATGAATTATTAAATGTTTTAATGTCAATTATATTTTTAAACGTTATTAAATTTAATGACTAAATATTATTCAAAGATTATCTCTAAAATGTAAGTTAATCACTGATTTAAATTCAATATTTAATTTAGTGATTTATTTTAATAATTATTTTTTAATAATAAATCATTGAATTTAATAAATTTTAAATTTAAATTTATTATGCATTAAATTTGATAACATATTTTTGAATTTAATAACGTTTAAATTTAAGGAAATTAAGATATTCTCAATAAAAAAATTAATAAATTTTAAATTAAATTTATGAAATATTAAATTTAGTAACCTAAATTATCTCTTTAATTATAGGATGAAAATTTTAATAATTTTAAATTTGAATTTAAATAAATTATCATAAATCTTATGGACTTAACATAATGTTTTGTTGTCTTTATGATAAAACAAAATGAGTTTTAAAATAATGAATATATGTAAGTCAAACTTTATGTTTATGTTGACCAGTTGACTTAGTGTTGATTTTCGCAGTTGACATTTGTCGACTTTTGTTGACTTTTACATTGATTTTATGTTGACTTTTGCAGTTGACTTTCAAGGATGACTTTGTGTTGACTTACGTGGTTGACTTTTGTTGATTATCACAGTTGACTTTATGTTGACTTCTGCGTTTGAATTTCACGGTTGACTTTATACTGACTTTCAAAGTTGACTTTTATGTTGTAAGTTGACTCTTAGACAACTATGTTTTCAATTAAATTAATATCCATATATTGTGTGTAATTTGTTAATCACCAAAGTGATCGAATTACAATATCGTATGCACATTAAATTAATGATTCAATTACTCATGTTTAAGTGATGCTTAAATGACATAATGAGTTCGTCATGAGTAAATTGAAAGTTCAATGATTATATAATATTTTGGATCGTCCAAAAGTTGATCATTCATTTATAATTCATGAACATTATCTTGACAATTTAGATTTATTAAGTTAGATATGTTTAATATATCCAAAGATTGCAAGCATGTATGATTAAAGTGCATTCATTGTTGATTATGAAAACTTTTAGTCATGCATCAATTATGTTATGGTATAATTGTTGATTCACCCAAAGGCGATCTTCAATGTATACTTTATGCCAGTTTTACCAAAAGTGTGAATTTGCATTAAAAATTATGTTATTCAAAGCATTAACGTATACACATATGAGTTTTGCAGCTACTTTTCCTGTTTCTCTTCATTCGCAAGTCGCGTCTATTGTTAAGTTTAATGAGCTCAATTTCTCTGAATGGTGGGAACAAATTCAGTTCCACCTCAGTGTTTTGGACCTTGACCAAACACTTTTAAATGAGAAACATGCTGCTCTTACTGATGCTAGTAGTGATGAGCAGAGGTCTACCCATAAAGCTTGGGAAAGATCTAACAGGCTGAGCTTGATGTTTATGCGAATGACTGTGGCAAATAACATCAAATCCACACTTAAGAAAACTGAAAAATGCTAAAGAATTTTTGAAATTTGTGGAAGAAAGTTCTCAGTCTGACTCTGCTGATAAGTCGCTTGCTGGGAGACTAATGAGTACGTTAACCACTATGAAGATCAGTGGTTCTCGTACTATGCATGAGCATATTATCGAAATGTCGAACATTGCTGCAAGACTAAAGACCATGAGAATGGAAGTGAATGAAAATTTTCTAGTAACGTTTATACTTAATTCGTTACCTTCTGAGTATAGTTCATTTCACATGAACTATATGATCTCGTTCGTAGAGTACTATGCGTTTACTACGGGTATGATGAACTTTAAAATTTATTAAACCTCTACTCGCCCCGACCACAAGGGGTATTGTAGCTAGATAGAGGGTCGATCCACAGGAGGCGAACTGATCTATGCAATGTGAGAATTTAAATCTAATCTAGGATG
>KE150537.1:207196-219311 GCA_000411095.1 Aethionema arabicum
GTGAGTCGTTCTATACTTATTTGAATCTAGAGAAGCTCTAATTAGGACCTGAATATGAGATTGCTAGTTGATTAACACCTAATCCTCTAATCCAATGCTTTTTACCCCTTGTTAATTTTTGCTTAGTTTCAACTCTCTTTACTTTACTTGTTAGCTACATTTCACTCTCTTAATCCTTGCTCTAGTTCATTTTCTCTTCTATCTTGCTTAATTGTTTGATTTTACTCTTTCAACTCTTTGTTTTAGTTTAAATTCCTCTCTATCTCATATTGCTTGCTTAGTTTCTAGTTTAGATATATAACTTGAAAACCTTAAAATTCATTTGGTTTAGCTGAAAATTGCAATTAGAACTCAATTAAGAACAGTGAAAATTGTGAGAATGACCCTAAACTATACTATTGTGATTAGCAAAGAGATCTTTAGGAAGAATTAATTGAACATCAAATTAAAATCCTGTTTCATTTATTAAAACTATGTGATACACACTGTTTAAAACAATATACTCATAAACACCATCAGATGGATATGCCTACGATCTAGTCTTAGTTTGGTTTGTGTATAAAATATTTTAAGAAAAGAGATAGATAAAAATCGAGAGAAAGATGAAGAAGACAATAATCGATCAGCGAAAAATACGATTTTAGAAAATGCAATAGTATAGATGTTATTCTTATGGTGAAATTTAATCTAATTTTGTATTTCATTTTGATGTTGTTATTTTTTTGTTTTTTGATAATTAATAAAACCATATGTTGATAATATTGATCTCTACTTTTTGTATATATTGTTTCTTTTATGTTTTAGAAACATTAGTTTATAAAAAAAATTAATCAGATCATTTTTCCTAACACAGCCTAGAAAATGTTAAAACGAAAAATTAATTGTTAAGAAAGTATTTCCATTTTCTTTTGCTAATTAACTTTTTCCATATGAAAAAAATATATGTTTACAAATAAAAAACAATTTAAATCAAGTAAATAAATTAAAATAACTATTGATATTTATCTATCCATTTTTTTTAACTAAACTTTGAATTTAACTATTAACCGATTTTGTTTCTTAGTTGAATAGTTGAAGAGTTATATCACTTCTTAGTAATACACCAAGAAACGATTCTATAACATTTAATTCTCATAAATATATCAACTTTTCACCCATTTATTTATTTTATTAATATATATATATATGCATCCACCGAATTACATGTTTTTATTATATTTTTTTTAGGTTTTATTTTATTTAATTTCCTAAGTTTTTATGCTTTCAACTAAATAAGTTAAATAATTGTATTTGTGAATTATTTTTTTAAAAAATAAATTTATTAGTTTTTAGTTGTTATTTGATTGTTTATAAGGAGTTGTTTAAAAGGTTATTTACATTAATTGTTCTTAATTGTGTACAAATTCTAAAAAACCAAATAATTTGAAGTAGAGGGAATATTTTTTCATATAAGAGATACAAAACATTATATGCAAACTAACTTTTTGTTTTCAAAAAGTATTTAATTTTCATAAATAAACCAACATTTCATTTATTTATTTTGAAAAATGAGAAACACAATTTGGTTTACTATATATGTAATCAATTTTTTTCTCCTTTCTTTGAGAAATAAAAAATATTATTTAGAAACTAACCGAAATTAATTTATTTTTTCCAAAAGAAAGTTGGTTTCAACTTGTTTATTATTAATTGGTCTAAATTGGTTAAAATTCCCTTATTACTCGAAACACAAAACCTTACATGTATAAAAAACATTTTCTTTTCAAATAAAAAAAACAAATTATATATTAAAATTGTATTATTCTGTAAAACAAATACAATAAAAAATTTGTGTATTTTAAACAAAATTGAAATTGATTGACCGGTAAACACTACAAGAAAACACTGTTTTTTCCTACGGAATTTCCTACCGAAAACATTTCCTCGGAAATAACCGAGGCATAACCGACGAAAAACCGAGGAAACCTCGAAATGGTCTTTCCTCGGAATTTCGTCGGATATTTCTGACGAATTTCCGAGGAAACAGGTTTCCTCGGAAATATCCGAGGAAATTTCCGAAGAAATTTAAAAATATGACCGTTATATTGTTCCTCAGAAGCTAGAAGATTTACTCTTTCCTCGGAATTTCGTCGGATATTTCTGACGAATTTCCGAGGAAACAGGTTTCCTCGGAAATATCCGAGGAAATTTCCGAAGAAATTTAAAAATATGACCGTTATATTGTTCCTCAGAAGCTAGAAGATTTACTCTTTCCTCGGAATTTCGTCGGATATTTCTGACGAATTTCCGAGGAAACAGGTTTCCTCGGAAATATCCGAGGAAATTTCCGAAGAAATTTAAAAATATGACCGTTATATTGTTCCTCAGAAGCTAGAAGATTTACTCTTTCCTCGGAATTTCGTCGGATATTTCTGACGAATTTCCGAGGAAACAGGTTTCCTCGGAAATATCCGAGGAAATTTCCGAAGAAATTTAAAAATATGACCGTTATATTGTTCCTCAGAAGCTAGAAGATTTACTCTTTCCTCGGAATTTCGTCGGATATTTCTGACGAATTTCCGAGGAAACAGGTTTCCTCGGAAATATCCGAGGAAATTTCCGAAGAAATTTAAAAATATGACCGTTATATTGTTCCTCAGAAGCTAGAAGATTTACTCTTTCCTCGGAATTTCGTCGGATATTTCTGACGAATTTCCGAGGAAACAGGTTTCCTCGGAAATATCCGAGGAAATTTCCGAAGAAATTTAAAAATATGACCGTTATATTGTTCCTCAGAAGCTAGAAGATTTACTCTTTCCTCGGAATTTCGTCGGATATTTCTGACGAATTTCCGAGGAAACAGGTTTCCTCGGAAATATCCGAGGAAATTTCCGAAGAAATTTAAAAATATGACCGTTATATTGTTCCTCAGAAGCTAGAAGATTTACTCTTTCCTCGGAATTTCGTCGGATATTTCTGACGAATTTCCGAGGAAACAGGTTTCCTCGGAAATATCCGAGGAAATTTCCGAAGAAATTTAAAAATATGACCGTTATATTGTTCCTCAGAAGCTAGAAGATTTACTCTTTCCTCGGAATTTCGTCGGATATTTCTGACGAATTTCCGAGGAAACAGGTTTCCTCGGAAATATCCGAGGAAATTTCCGAAGAAATTTAAAAATATGACCGTTATATTGTTCCTCAGAAGCTAGAAGATTTACTCTTTCCTCGGAATTTCGTCGGATATTTCTGACGAATTTCCGAGGAAACAGGTTTCCTCGGAAATATCCGAGGAAATTTCCGAAGAAATTTAAAAATATGACCGTTATATTGTTCCTCAGAAGCTAGAAGATTTACTCTTTCCTCGGAATTTCGTCGGATATTTCTGACGAATTTCCGAGGAAACAGGTTTCCTCGGAAATATCCGAGGAAATTTCCGAAGAAATTTAAAAATATGACCGTTATATTGTTCCTCAGAAGCTAGAAGATTTACTCTTTCCTCGGAATTTCGTCGGATATTTCTGACGAATTTCCGAGGAAACAGGTTTCCTCGGAAATATCCGAGGAAATTTCCGAAGAAATTTAAAAATATGACCGTTATATTGTTCCTCAGAAGCTAGAAGATTTACTCTTTCCTCGGAATTTCGTCGGATATTTCTGACGAATTTCCGAGGAAACAGGTTTCCTCGGAA
Source organism: Aethionema arabicum (assembly GCA_000411095.1). Classification (NCBI taxonomy): domain Eukaryota; kingdom Viridiplantae; phylum Streptophyta; class Magnoliopsida; order Brassicales; family Brassicaceae; genus Aethionema; species Aethionema arabicum. The sequence goes on from KE150537.1 coordinate 210,867, forward strand.
ATATCCGAGGAAATTTCCGAAGAAATTTAAAAATATGACCGTTATATTGTTCCTCAGAAGCTAGAAGATTTACTCTTTCCTCGGAATTTCGTCGGATATTTCTGACGAATTTCCGAGGAAACAGGTTTCCTCGGAAATATCCGAGGAAATTTCCGAAGAAATTTAAAAATATGACCGTTATATTGTTCCTCAGAAGCTAGAAGATTTACTCTTTCCTCGGAATTTCGTCGGATATTTCTGACGAATTTCCGAGGAAACAGGTTTCCTCGGAAATATCCGAGGAAATTTCCGAAGAAATTTAAAAATATGACCGTTATATTGTTCCTCAGAAGCTAGAAGATTTACTCTTTCCTCGGAATTTCGTCGGATATTTCTGACGAATTTCCGAGGAAACAGGTTTCCTCGGAAATATCCGAGGAAATTTCCGAAGAAATTTAAAAATATGACCGTTATATTGTTCCTCAGAAGCTAGAAGATTTACTCTTTCCTCGGAATTTCGTCGGATATTTCTGACGAATTTCCGAGGAAACAGGTTTCCTCGGAAATATCCGAGGAAATTTCCGAAGAAATTTAAAAATATGACCGTTATATTGTTCCTCAGAAGCTAGAAGATTTACTCTTTCCTCGGAATTTCGTCGGATATTTCTGACGAATTTCCGAGGAAACAGGTTTCCTCGGAAATATCCGAGGAAATTTCCGAAGAAATTTAAAAATATGACCGTTATATTGTTCCTCAGAAGCTAGAAGATTTACTCTTTCCTCGGAATTTCGTCGGATATTTCTGACGAATTTCCGAGGAAACAGGTTTCCTCGGAAATATCCGAGGAAATTTCCGAAGAAATTTAAAAATATGACCGTTATATTGTTCCTCAGAAGCTAGAAGATTTACTCTTTCCTCGGAATTTCGTCGGATATTTCTGACGAATTTCCGAGGAAACAGGTTTCCTCGGAAATATCCGAGGAAATTTCCGAAGAAATTTAAAAATATGACCGTTATATTGTTCCTCAGAAGCTAGAAGATTTACTCTTTCCTCGGAATTTCGTCGGATATTTCTGACGAATTTCCGAGGAAACAGGTTTCCTCGGAAATATCCGAGGAAATTTCCGAAGAAATTTAAAAATATGACCGTTATATTGTTCCTCAGAAGCTAGAAGATTTACTCTTTCCTCGGAATTTCGTCGGATATTTCTGACGAATTTCCGAGGAAACAGGTTTCCTCGGAAATATCCGAGGAAATTTCCGAAGAAATTTAAAAATATGACCGTTATATTGTTCCTCAGAAGCTAGAAGATTTACTCTTTCCTCGGAATTTCGTCGGATATTTCTGACGAATTTCCGAGGAAACAGGTTTCCTCGGAAATATCCGAGGAAATTTCCGAAGAAATTTAAAAATATGACCGTTATATTGTTCCTCAGAAGCTAGAAGATTTACTCTTTCCTCGGAATTTCGTCGGATATTTCTGACGAATTTCCGAGGAAACAGGTTTCCTCGGAAATATCCGAGGAAATTTCCGAAGAAATTTAAAAATATGACCGTTATATTGTTCCTCAGAAGCTAGAAGATTTACTCTTTCCTCGGAATTTCGTCGGAAAAGCACTTTTCCGAGGAAATTCCGACGAATATGGCCGTAGGAAATCGACTGCTTTCTTGTAGTGAAAGAGTTAATCTAAGAAATGGAAATTGAGAAATCATATTGGAGGATTTAAATAGGGTTTAGGGTTTGGAAAACAACGTAGATATTTTTGTATTGTTATTTGTATTTAATTAAGTCTTACTAAAGCTAAAATTTAGAATATTTTCGAACATATTTAGATATTAAAAATATTTTTCAACATCTAAAAAACGATTTTCATTGTTTTCCATATCTAACATCTTTTAATAGTTTTTAATCTCACATAAAACATAGAAAAAATACTTAGTTATTGCAATTTTTTTGTGCGTAGCCATTTGTTTTAATCAAATTTTGCAATTTTTTTTGTGTGTTTTAGATCACAAACCTGATTCCATTAACTGAGTTTTGCAATTTATCATAATTTTTTTGACAATATATATAAAGAAAAATAATACGCGTTAAAAATTAAGAAGATTCGTTTTTTTTTTTCTAAAAACAATTAACATGCTTAAAATGAAAAAAACAAGACTACTAAAATAAAATAAAATAAAATGCATTTTAACAAAAGTAAAAGAAAATAAAATGCATGAAATTAAGTGGCAACAGCCCCGATCAGTAGTTCTTCTAGAAGTGTCTCCGTCCCCGAATATCAAACTCGCTAATATTGCGCCTATGTATCTTTCTCTTCGCCGAGTTGTTTGCACCATTGGAAAAGTTATGGACTCCAAACAGGGCCGGCCCTGGGCCGNGGGCTTCGGGCCCAGGGCTAAAAACAAAAAATCATTTAATAAAAAATGGTCCAATAATTTTTTAGTTTTTAAAAAAAGGGCCTACTTTTTGTTTCTAGCCTAGGGCCTTAATTAGTCATAGACCGGGCCTGACTCCAAACCAACAAAAAAGAATATGATATATTAAATTTTGAATTATTTTTTATTTGGTGGAGAGAAACTTTAATTGTTTAAATAATTTTTGAAATTTTTAATTTTAAGAACGAATAGTTTTTAATCCATAAATTTTGATAACCGGATTTTATAAATAAAAAATTAAATCATAAATATATAATCTAATTTTGTGTAAATTATACTATATTTTGAGATTTTAATATAGAAATTTCAGTTATTAAATTTTAGCGTTTACGAAAACCGTGTTAACAAAGTTTAGAGGTTAAAAATCAATTTTAATAATTGATGGGGTTTTCCACCAAATAGAATAGTTCTTCTTTTTTACCGGGATCAAACAAACTAGTTAAAATAATACCTTAAATATAAGGCTTTTTGTTTTAAAAAAAAATATAATTTTTTTTGTCCTAAAAAAACGAAGTTTCATGCTAGGATCTAAAGCACCAATTTACAAGCTTGACTTTAGACTGAACACTTACTTTGGATATCATTCATAGATACAAATGGAACAATGTCCGGAGTAGCCACACGACTACGACCAATAGCAGCCTCTAAATTCTAAAATAAAAATGTCACATTAAAAAATCATACTTTAAAATTCTACAAATCCACTATTAAGAAAAGAAGTGCTGTTACATTACATACCTTAGAAACTCTAGCCAATGTTTCTTTTATATCCGCCATGCGTCTCAAAAATCCATCCTATTCATATAAACCAATCAAATATATGAATTAAACTTGCATTGTATACTGAATTTTAGATCAATTCATGTTTTGAGTCTCTTTACGAGCATCTGCAATGGGAGAGACTCATAAAAGTCTCTCGTCAATTTAATTATACCTCGTTTGAATTGTTTGTCTCTTGACGTTTATTATATTCATCTTCCAAACACTCAACAAGTAGTTCTTCATCTAATGCTTGATCAAATTCTTCATCAAATGCTTGATCAAATTCTTCATCTAATGCTTTATCAAATTCTTCATCAAATTCTTCATCAAATGCTTGATCAAATTCTTCATCTAATGCTTTATCAAATTCTTCCTCAAATGCTTGATCAAATTCTTCATCTAATGCTTTATCAAATTCTTCATCAAATGCTTTATCAAATTCTTCATCTAATGAAGAATTTGATAAATGATGAAGAGGAGAAGACATAAAATATATGAAGATTTGTGTGTAGTTTTAGATTTGTAAAATGAAATTAAAATGCTAGATGGAGAATAATGAGAAGATTTACCACACATTAAATAGAACTCTTATACTTAACAAAATTAATGTTTGTACATGATAAATTAATAAAGTGAATTGAATTATATGTAATTAATGCTTTGTGTGTTAGATTTGCAAAACATATAAGTCAAATATATTAATTATACTGTATTTAATTAATGTTTTGTGTGTTGGACTTGCAAAACATTTACGTAAGATATTAATTATATCCATTGAATTATATATAATTAATGCTTTGTGTGTTGGTTAGAGGTTGATGGTTGCAGCTTTGGTTAGAGGTAACTATTTAATACCTTTACGTAATTGAATTATATTTGATCAGGTTTAAAAAACAACAAAAGTATTGAATATGTGTAAGCTTAGAGCCTTCATCAATGAGAAACGTACTTATTCTAAGTAACAAAAAGTGGTAATACATCTATATATAATCAAGAAGATTGAACTTGAAGTAGTAAACTATAGAGTAAAGATTGCATATTTCTAAAACAATACATAACTTAATATAGATTGCATATTTTAAAAACAATACATAACTTAATTATAGATCTTTCATGTTTTGAGTCGCTTATGTGATACCTATGCCTACTATTTTGAAGACACATGTAGAATGGCTTTATGCAAAAAAAAAATCTAAATTTTATGATTTAATTCACCAATTAAACTCGAATAAATGTCATTGTATAAATCATACTCTAACTTTTTTAAAATCTCGAATAAAAAAATCTCTTAACTTAAAAAACATGACAAAATTATAGCGACTTTAAAATTCTAACACATCTAAAAACATAGTCATTACGGTACCAATTCAAAACTATTATATTTTAATGAAATTCATAAAAATAAAATAATTTGAACCACAAATCACCAAAAAACATGATGTAAAAAATCACATATAAGCACATTACTAGGTGAAGTTTAGAGAGTATTTTATATTATTTTATTTTATTAAAACAATATCATTACCAAAACGATACACATTATAAAAAATGTTTAAATTTTAACTTCTTTACAAAAAAAGTTTTAAAATTCCATTTTTTTAAAAATAGAGTTTCTCTTTGAGAATTTTTTAAATATTACGGTTTGATTTTTTGTTTTTTGTTTTTTGTCTCCTGAGCCACAAACCAGTCCGATTAAAACATCGCTGCTCAATCTTTGGAAACAAAAAGGAGGAGTTGCAAGTGAAAAAACACTAAGTTAACCTTGACTGTCCGGATGCAGTTTAATTTAAACCTCAACATTTGTTAAAAATTAGTTGATAAAAAATCGTGAAATTTTGCGGGTTTTTTTTTGCATTTACCCCTATGTAAAACACTAAAATAATTAATAAAATCAGGTATTGATTATAGATCATTTTGAGTTCCTTACAGTGATAATGAGGAGAACATAATGGTTTGGAACTAACGACAGGACTTAGCATATATAGTTGGTCCAGCTAAGGCAACATTTTGAAGACCACTAACATAAGATGCCATCACATTAATTAATGGTTAATACAAAAAGATACAAAAAACTCAACTCTACTTACATCACATTACAGTTTCAGGTTAAAAACGTGGGACACTAAACCATTAGATGTTCTTCCTCCAAAACCCAAATCTGTAAAACCAAAATATAGACAACTGCAATTCAAATATTTTTCACCGTTAATGAAGGAAAAATACCTCATCCGGATTATTAATTTGTTTTCTACTTATTATATTAGTTTTCTTAATAAATTAAATATACAAAATTAATAATCGTAGTGGCTAGTGGAAGTGTGTAGTTACAACAGTATAAAGTACTTATTTAAAATTTATTTTAGAATGTATATTATTTTTTACAAGTTTAGAATAATTTGTAAAATAAATATGAAACTAATTTAATCTAAAATTGATCTCATTGTGACACCTAATTAAAAACGTACGTGTCATTTAAATTGTTTATAATATTTATTATATAGTAATTAATGGTTATCACATAAGTATGTATAAGAATTATTAGTAATAAAAACTCTTTATGATTTTGTTTGTTCAACTAATGATTATAAATTTATAAGTTATTTTAAAACCATATATCTATGGAAACTCTAAACCATATAGTATATATAATAAATTAATGAGTAATAATTATATATAGCTAATTTTTTAAAATGAAAGTTATGGATAACACAAAATTGTCTATAATAAACTAATGATTATCTAAAAGCTAAATTATTTTAATTGTATTAATTAAACTAATTTATAATTATTTAATATATATGTTTCGTAAATGAAAAAAAAAACTGTTTTAATATTTGGGTATTATTTAAAAAAATTGTTTTAAATATATTTATTTAGAAAATTAATTAGTTTATTTGTTTTCTCTCTCTAAATTCTATTTATAAGATAGAGGATATTTGGTTATTTCTATTTTTTTAATTGGTTTAAATAAATTTATTTAGAAAATTAATTGGTTTATTTGTTTCTCTCTCAAACTTTTGATTTATAAGATAGAGGAAGAGGAGCCGGCAAAAAAAAAATAGAGGAAGAGGATTTAAAATTTTCTATTTTACAATTTTATCTGTTATTGAAAATGATTGGATTAAATAATTTTTATTTCAATTATTTAAAAAAAAAATTATATAAGTTTATTTGTTATAAATAAAATATTCATCTTTATTTCACCTATGAATATTGAATTGTTACTCATCCAAAATGTTATCATTTACTTAATTATATTCATCTATAATCATTCATTTATTTCATCTAACAATTTCTTACCTATATATATATATATATCTCAAAATCAAGTAAAACCCATTTCTGAATCTCAATATTATTCAAATGAGAAAAAATAATAAATATTATGTATGTGATTTGTACGAAATATCTAATTTGTATCTCATATTTCTCTCAAAAAGTTATATGTTCTTAGAGTCATAAAAATGTTTGCGTTACTTTTGGTATTGGACTGCGAAAGATTCATTTTTTAATGACTTGGTGTGATGGTTGATCATCGACTAGAGTTTACAGAAAAGATTATCTAATTTCTTGTGATTCATGTCATTGGTGCTTTTAAGATCAAATGAAAATCTTTGATATCTTTTATTTGGTAACTCTTCTCTTGATCGAAAGGAAATGCTTCATATTGTGTTATTCGACATTACTCCAACTACATTAATAATTTTGTTAAGATATCTTTGTTGAATATCTGGAAATCTATTCAATGAAGAACAAAATTATATAACATGTTTATTCTGATCTTCACGATAGTATTATTATTGGTGGTAAAAGTTTGGATGAGTGATTTTAAAAATATAAAAAACGTAGCGAAATATGCAGCTAGACTCGACCAATCTTTTAGTTTTTCAAGAGAAACATTTATTGTTAAGTAAATCAAGATAGACATCATTAATGATGTTTTTTTTTTGTAACATCATTAATGATGTTTATTCACATCATGATAAAATATCATACTCCCTCGGTCCCATAATATTTGATTTTTTTTGGCATTTTCACACTTATTAAGAAAATATTTATCAATTACTTAAATATTTTGTTTTGATCAATTATATTTACTTTTGTAACAAATTCCCATAAATATACATTCTCTTTCTTCCAAATTTTCTACAACTAACCAATGAAAAAATTAAGAGAAATTGGTTGTTTTACACATTTAAAAAGCATTCTTTAGTTTTTTAAGACCCATAGACATTTGGGTCAAGGGAAAGACTAAATTACCCTTCCACACATCTAGGTATCTTTTTTGTTGACCTAATGGGTTTAGGATTTCGGGTTTAGGGTTTAGGGTTTAGGTTTTAGGGTTTAGGGTTTAGGTTTTAGGGTTTAGGGTTTAGGGTTTAGGGTTTAAGGTTTAGGGTTTAGGGTTTCGGGTTTCGGGTTTCGGTTAAGGGTTACGGGTTTAGAGTTTAGGGTTTCGGGTTTAGGGTTCGAGGTTTAGGGTAAATAAATTAGAGGGGCAGTATTGTCATTGTTAATTATGTGATGTCTATAAAACTAAAACTGAATTTCAAATGTCTATAATACTCAGAAGGCATATGAAATGTTTATTTTGCTAAATTTCCCAAAAATTAAACATAATAAATGTTTTACCTTGATTTGTGGAATACAAGTATTTAATGAGATATATTAGTTTTAATTAAGTAAAAAAATTCTAAAAAGTCAATCTTTTTGAAACAAAATTTTTTTCTTAAAAATCAATTATTTTTGGATAGAGGGAGTATATATATATATACTAGATTTAGTGCTAATGCACGGGGAAATATCATTTTTTATTTTTAAAATAAAAGCTTTGTGGTAGTTTAATTTAGATTGAGCCCCTAGATATGTAGAGACAAATTAGTGATTAAATTATTTTAATTTAAAAAGTGTATTAAAATTTGAAATTTGAATTTAAATTTTATTTTCAATTTTTTTAAGTTTCAAATGAAAAACCTCATACATATTTTATAAAATCTTATATAAATAAATTTAACCGATTATGTTTAGAATTTTTAGGAGATTTTATAGGATTTTTATTGATACTAATTTAAAGAAATATATTAATTTATAAAAATAAATTTAATATAATATAATATAATATATAAAAACTAATATATTTAAATATTAAAAAATTTCTTCATAAATAATCGTTATCTTAAACAAATTTAAATATCAAAACTAAAATATATATATTAAAAATTAAAAAATAGAAATATTAAATAACTAATTTTTTTTGAATCTA
>KE150537.1:219491-239781 GCA_000411095.1 Aethionema arabicum
AAAAAAAATATATATTTTAAAATTTTAAAATATTTTATCGATTATTTGAGTGTATATATTTTATTTTTGATAAATATTTCATTTATATTATTAGAGATATACTAGAATATACAAAATTAAAGTTAATTATATTTAAACCAAATATTATAAAATTTAATTAATCTGTACAAAAAAAATTAATTTTTTTAACATCAACTACATAAAAAATTATTTATATCATAATTATCTTACAAAATTGATAATTAAAATATAGTAAATCTATAATGAAAACAAAAATATATAATTAATTTTTGTATTTTTAGTCATATAATTAGTCATTTATTTTATATAATCTCTAAAAAAAATTAATTTTTGTGTTGTTAATGTATAATTAATCATTTAAATTAAAAAATAAAAAATAGAAAAAATAATTATCTTTTTTTTACATTATTTTTATAATTAAACATTTATAAATATAATCTCTGGAGAAAATTAATTTTTGTATCATTATTTGTACAAATAACCATTTATATTAAAAATTAAATATATAACTAATTTTTTTTTGTTATTTTTATAATTAATCATGTATTTATATAATCCTTAGAAAAATTAATAATTTATTTATATTTCAATAATTACGATTATGACATTAGAGAAAATTAATATCTTGAAAATTGATAATTTTTATATACACATTTATTTGTATTATAATTAATCACAAATATATTACAAAATATTATATATTTATTTAATCATATGGTTATTTAAAAAAATATATATATATATATCAAATTATGTGTATCTTACAAAATCTAATTGAGAATAACCTTTTGTTTGATAAGAAAAAATTATCATCATTAGAATATCTTGGATACAAATTAAAATTTCTAGATTTTTAGATTTTGTTTACTAATTTCTGTGGTTTGAAATCGTTTGAAACACAATAAAAATCAAATTAAAATATTTTTCTATGTTGTGAAAACAATACGTTTATATTTCATTAAATAATAATAAATTTTTTTACAAAAATTGGATCGTCAATTTAATATAAAATAGTAACCCCGCGTAAAACTTGGAGAAAATATCTAGTATTAAAAAAATGAAAAGATTGTTTATTTACAAAAGGAAAATATTGCAAGAAATAAACATTTTAATATTATCTCAGAATATATTTTAACTAATGTTTTACAAACAAAAAAAGATGAAGATAAAATATCAAAATTTGTACCTTCAAATTTTGACATATGTTTGTGTCATTTCATAGTGGTGTTCATAAGCATATGCATATTTTTTTTTCTTCTAAAAGTATGCATATTTATATCATCGAAAATGCATATTTATATCATCGAAAATGTATATTATATCATCGAAAATGCATATTTATATCATAAAAATGTCTCGTAACATATATTTTCTACGTTAAACGATCGACAAAATCAGAAATGAAACCAACAAAGTTTGTTCATAAATCAACGCATTCAAATCTTATAATTCTAAGAGGAAACAAAAGAAGATGTGGCAAATTTGTCGAAGGCTGTTAGAATTAAAGATGTCTTGGTTTGATTTTAATCAAATTTAATTCTGATTATCTTGTTTTTTTTTATATATTGAAAAAAATGAAACAAAATTTTATAGATATAATTTATTAGAGATAAATCAAACCAAGAAAACAAACCGATCTATGTGTATGTACATAAACAGTTTCTTACATACACCTCTCTCTCTATACATATATACAAAAATCAAGAAAAAAACCCCATTTCAGAATCTCAAAATTCACATGAAAAAAAAAATTAATTGTAAAAAAAAATAATATATTTTTGTGTTTTGTATCAAGAAGAGGGAAGACAAGATGATATAAAATAATATAAGTTTACCTTTCTCCAAATAAAGACGAACTCCATTAACTAACCAATGACATGGAACGATCGACGCATTTCATTGTCTTGTTATTTGCCAGAGCCGGTGGTCCTCCGGCTTGGGAAAACACTAGAATTTCTAAAAATTGTCTACGAGTTTCAATTTTTTCCTAAAAATACCTCCATTGTAAGCATGACAAAAAAGTCTCTACCGTTAATGTTTTTGCTCAATTTTTTTAACGTCTCCGTTATATGTTTAAATAAATGTCATTGCGTGTTTTCTTAAACTCAAAAATACACAAGCATATTTATTTGAACACATTACCGATACGTTTGGGTCAAAAAAATTGACGGAAGTATTATTTGACCAAAAACATTAATGGTAGAGATGTTTTTGTCACGCTGAAACTGAAAATACTTTTAAACCGAAATTAAAAACTCGTAGCTAATTTTTTGTCACACTCCCTATTATAAACTATTAACCTTATAATGAAGTTCTACATTGCTATTCCATTTAAATTACGGCTGCAAACAAATAAGCGTGATGGAACTTAGAAGTCAAAGACAAAACCAAACAAAGGACTTTACAAATCTGATGTCGCTCTAAGAGTTAAATCCCATTCCATTTTGTACAACAAAAACCAACTTAGTTATAATAAACCAATTCTCTCTCTTTTGTTTAATTTTTTGAAACTCACACAACAGTTTTGTCTCGTCTCAAGAGTCAAGACAGAGTACGCCACTCCAACTCGATTTGGATCTTCCCACTCTTTGAATCGATCAGGTGAAACTTCTGATTCATCTTTTTGTTGTTCACCACATCAACCATTGGGATGTCCACGTAACCCAATGTTTCCTGCAAGGATCGCTCATTGTTAGTGGCGGAGCTAGAATTTTTTTTACCGGGGCTAAAATATTTTTTTTTGCGGTTTTCTCTTGACAAACAACAAAGGAAGAGAGGTTTATTTCTTTTACTTCTTACTTTGCCTTTTTTTTATTTTCTTTTTGCCAAAACAGATTTTATTCTAAATTATTTAAAACATGAACCGAAATTAGTTAGGATTAAGATAAAAATATGAGCCCAATCAAACATAATTTGTTACGATGTTTCTTGATTTTTTATTTAATAAGGTCATAATAAAAAAAATTATGGGAGCATCCAAAATTTTATTTTTAAAAGAAAAAAAAAATAAACGTTTGGCTACTTTAGCCACACTTGGCACTCTGGGATCCTAAGACTGGTTTTGGGCAAAATCAGATGAAACATTCGTTTCGGTCCCTAAATTATATTGACTCCAAATCATATGAGATGGAATTTTACGTCTGTGTTTGTTTGTTCTTACCTTGGGATGCAGAAGCCCTATCCTCGTCGAGGTGGTCAGCACTTCCACGTGCATTTTCTCACAAAGAGGAGGCTCCTCTAGCATAAATGAGAACTCCTCTCCCCACTTTGGGTCTCTTTTTTCTTCACTTGCTGTTGCACACACAAACAAACTCAATTCCATCAACCTATATACCAACCTACCTAGACTTTAATTTATGTAAAAACTTTTAACACAAAGAACCCAACCTTGGTTTTTTTCTCCTCTCCTTTGAAATATATGTGCACATAAGGATTAGTATGGTGCTTTCCTTCAATATCCTCAGCTGAATGCACAATCACCACCAGCATACCTCCAGAAGTCGGTGTGCCTTCCTCGGAGAATAGCTTATAAAAGAGCTCAACCTCTAAATTCCCCTGAAACTTCCCTTCTTCACTGGGATCTAGACTCTTGACTAGTTCCAAGGTGAAGGTTTTATGTTCGTCGGGTTTCATTTCTTTCAGCGCTAAGACATTCATGCCCATCTTTTCATGCTTCCCAATCTGCGAGAAAAATAATTTTTCAAGAACCATAGCAATCTTTGAATCCCACTCCATGTGACCTATCAGCTTGGACATAATATAGTACACAACTATGTTGCATGAAAACGGAAACGCGGAAGCGAAAGGTTTCGAAAACGAAAAACGTCTATTTCAAAAAATATAAGTTTGAAAACGTTTTGAAAACGCCTATTTCAAAGAATTAACCTAAGTAGTGGGTCCTCTCTACCATCATCGATCTTCTAACATGTCTAACTATTACGTTTAAGGTCAAAAGAAAGAAACTTCACTATAGTTTCTTTAACGTTTCCGTTATAGATGAAGTCTCTTGATTACTAAATATATTGTGATGTTCATGTGTTCAAAGATCTAGCCAATTATGTATTAGGATGCTCATTAAGATTATATCAATCATGTTAGTAATAAATATATCTTACAAGCCTAATTGCTTTACCTGTTCCCAGTCATACACAGTGAACTGTAGAATTTGAGTTTGGAGATCTCTAACTGAGAATTTGAACTCCTCATTTCATTCAGGGTTCAAAGTCTTGTGTTTTACAGTGCTCTTCTTACATGAAACCTCATGTTCAGATAGCTTAATTTCTACGTATGGGTCTGACGTACCCATCAAACCTCTTCTCCTCAGCCCAACAGCTCTCAAGACTTTCACATGGACAATTCCTACACTAAATTCACAATAATCGTCAAAACATATCATAAAAAAAAAAAAAATATATATATATATATATATATATATTATTATGAAAATTAGGACTAGCTAGGCATAAAAACAAGAACCGAATAATCCAACCAAACCGAACAGAAGAAAGGGGTTTAGAACCGAAAACGGCGTAAGGTACCTATTGGATCTTAAACTCGGATCCATGGATATCGGGTAGTATAACATAAACTGAACCAATATCTTTCAGGTACCCGAAAGTAATAATTTTTTTTTCTAGGTATTTTTTCGGTTTTTCGAGTATTTGTTTTGGTTTTTCGGACATTTTTTTTAGTTTTTCGTTTTTTTTTTCGCCTTTTTGGATAGTTTTTCAGTTTTTCGGATATTTTTTAGATCTTCTTATCAAATATCCGAACCCAAAACGAACCAAACCAAAATTTTCAAAGAATCGAACAGATCCTATAAACATGTAACCGAAGAACCGAATAACCAAAAGTACCAAAGGAAAACCGAACGGGTACCTGAATTCCCTTCGTCTGTATGAAATTAATTACCTTCGTCAATTTTGAACATATAAGGAATGTTGAAGGCCTCCTCAAAATGACTTTTTTCAAATTCTTCTTTTCTTCCGTATATATTTTAATATAATAAATCACCAAAATAAAATGAATAATTTTTACCAAAAAAACATAGAGAATATAAGAAACCAAAAATTTATATGTTTACCTGAAATCGAGATACGATAAAAAAATTTATGATAAAAGATGAGAGAAACATAAATTTTGAATTATATAAATAGTTCTAATAAGAAATCGGGCTTTATAGTAATATAAATTAGTAATTATGTTGTATTTCTCACTTACGTTTTCTTGGTTGTTTCTTCCATGAGAAATAATGTATATTTTTGGTTTTTCTTCTTCTGCAATTGTAAATTGTTGACGATGGATGAGAAAAATGTGTATACAACTTCCAAGATAAATATTAAACTTGATCGCGTCTTTATTAATTTAATCAAGTTGTAATGTATTAAACTTAATTACCACGTAAGTTGGACCAATTATACTCTATTGTTTTATAAAAAAATATATTGTTTTAATAATTTTATATAAAGTATTAGTTAACCCAATTTTAAGTAGTTTTTTTGTTAGACTGTTTAATTTGAAAATTTCAATTGAATGATTGATATTTTTGACTTGGTTTGAGGATCAATAGATATAAATTTAATTGTACTATATCAGTTGGTTTATATTGTTTTGGTTTCGGTTTAAATGATTATTTTCTTTCAAAAAAAATGATTGTTTCTATTTCAGATAGTTGATTAAATTATGCAATTTGTGGTCGGTATACATTATCCAAATTAAAGGTAATTCACACAACCAATAACACATAATTTTCTTTATCAACCCTAAACACTAAAGTATCATCACAATTCACACATACGCGTAAGAAACAAAATTAATAGAGATCTGAACGTTGGAAGAGAGAATTGAACATCAAATTCGGTTAGGGTGCATAGGTATGCTAATTATTGGTATACTACAACTGAAAGGTCTCCGGTATATAACTGATACCCGTTTTGGACCCGTTACCCGACTCATACCCGTTTTCGAAAAAAGGGTATCCGTAAGGTTCGAGTCGGATAACGGGTATCAGTTTTTCATTACCTGCATATAAGGGTCGGGTATCAAGTATAAACATTTTTTTTACTATCTATGTCATACAGAATATATTAATTAGATTAATATTTGATTAAATGTAATATAAATACACTAAAATCCATAAAAAAAACTCCAAATAAACGTTAAATAAAAAATCCAACTAAAATAAAACTTAAAACTATAATTTATTGTTGTCGAATGTTAGATTTATTTACAAACAAATGTTTCTTTTTTTTTAAATATATACTCTTAGGTACTGTTTATGTCAAAATATGTTATATTGCATATTTTTATAAAATTTTAGATTTAAAATGGGTCGAGTCGGGTAATTAGCAGGTATCCTGAAATTTTCTGGATACCCGTTATTCCGAGTACCCATTTTTTTTCAAGCCGAGTACAAGTCTATATTTCTTAATACCCGTACTGGTCGGATCGGGTAACATGTATGCTAAAAATCAAGAGTACCCGTCCCCGCTCCCACCTCTAGTATATATAACGTTTATTAAGTTTGAGTTTAGGATTATTCTAGTTTCGTATAATTATTCTGTAATATATTTATTTGAACGATTCGGTTCTCTGTTTTAAGGGTCCGTTAAAAAAAAAGATTATTTTATAATATGCAATGAATCCATAATTCTGTTTTCGCTTCGGAATCCGAAAATTTCTAAGTGTTTTCAGTACATGGGGTCTTGTGGCCCATACTAAAAAAAAGCATAACATTCCCGTTAAAAACATAAAAAAAAAAGAATGCTAGAACAATGAGGTTTAGGTTTCTACTTTATTTCTTTCCTCTATATCCAAAGGACATCTGATTTTGAACCGCAATAACGATTTATGTATTTAATTTATAATATTTAATGAAGGCGGTTTGTGGTAAAAAAAAAAAAAAGACAACGTTCTTGCACCAACCCTCAATAGTTTCGTCAACTCATGTACCGACTCTCGGTAGTTTCGTAAACTTATATATATATATATATATACTAATTTTCATGATTCTATCTTCTTTTAAAAGAAACTATTAAATAAAACTTTGTAAACTATAGTTCATAATTATATTTCATACAGAAATAAATTAAAAATTTGTGAACATTAGTTCACAGTTAAAAAAACTTAGATCTACTACTCAAAAACCAATAAGTGTGAGATTAAGTCCAAGATATATGCTCAAAAAAACAAAAACATGTTGAAATCTACACCAAATATATACCAATATTAATATATATAATCACATGAACTACTTCATAAATTTCTTATGTTCTAAGAATTGATGATTACAGTTCTTTCTAGTCGAATCACTGACTATAAAAATCAAATCTAACTTCATCAAACATTTCACAAAAGTACCCATAATTCCATTTTTTTTTTCTAATCAAGATAAATTTTAACATCAATTCCATTATCAATAAGTGACTGAACAACAGCTCTGATTTTACCTTCAAACTTGTCTTGATCCCTTGGCGTATAAGAAGCTGTGTAAACATCAGCTTCTTTTGCACGTTCAGACAAAATCCTCCCAATAGACATACAAGCTGGAATATCACATCGTGATCTCAACACAGCTTTGACGTCTTTAGAGTTTGTTCCTGCAACGGCTACTTGTTTACACGTCACGCGGTGCGTTAGAGATGCTGAAACGAACCGTTTTGATATGAAGACATCGAGAGTGAATGGCTCCATATATGCAACTGTTCTTTGCTTGAAAGAGACGTGTTTGTCTGGGTTTTTTGATTTTTTCTCTTTCTGGTATGTGTATGGTCGGCTTGTATCATCATCCATGTAATCTTCTACACCAAAGAAGCTTCTTGGTGCAAGAACAGCCTGTCGAAAAAAACCAGAAACCATTAAAATACAGAATTGACCCTAAGAAAGTTCAAACTTTGTTTTTATGAACTGCTCCTTGGTCCAGAACGGATAAATATGTCAATCCCTTCAAACGGAGAATCGAACCGTGGCTTTTTAAGATACATATAAAAGAAAACACTAGACCAAAATCCCATTGGTTAAGAAAATGCAGACTTTGAATAACAATCTTTACTTCAGAACATAAATTATAACAGAGAGTAGAAAACTTTCATTAAAATATAAAAAGCTTTTGTTATGGGTCTGTTTGTTTACCCACCGCTAACATCAGCGTCAAGCGACGAGTAGTGTTATTCGCAAGTACTGGTTGTTTACTATCGTTCATTCAGCGACATGTTTCGGTGATAAAAGATTTAAAATTCAAATTGCTAAATATTTTAGCGTTTAATTTTCTGCCGTTGAGTTCTGTAACCAACCGAAGGCAAGTAAACAAACATGTTCAATGACAGAACTTAGAGAAAAGTCATTGAACCAACAAAACGAACATAAATTTTTGTAGCTTTCGCTCGTTATTGTCTCCGAGACGGTAAAATGGACATGGCCTATATTATTAACTCAACTACCTGGTCAGACTACAATTGTTGGCATTATTAAATCCCAGCAAAGTATTAGGAGCTAGAACAATAAACTCAAATTACATGTATGACTTACAATTGATGACCAGCTGTGACTAATTTTGGTTAATCTCATGTAATTGCATCAAATCATTATTTAGCAAACAGCACTGAAGCTAAAGAGCGAGGTTAAACTTCGTATAAACCACATTTGACTGTAACAAAAAAACATATTTTAAAAAGGTTATGAAGCTAGATTTACTGATAAGACCTCCATTAACACCTGATTGAAGAATTTGCTTCATTTATCAATTCCCTACCTAGTAAAAATCAAACAATTTGCTCAAGTTGTAAAAGTGGAAGGATGGTAGCATACCTGTCCAGTGTGGAACCTAGAACTTGTTTGGCATAGAAAAGGTCTAAGCTTTTCTTTGTTACTTCCATAAATTGCTCTACCGATCAAGTACTTGCCAACCACTTGCTTTAACATTATATCTGCAACAACCTACAGGATACACCATCATGAAAATTCAATTCATCAAGGAGAATAACCAGGCAGAAGTGTGCGCATACACCGGGATTCTACAAAACTATCAAATCTAAATTAACTCTGGAAGCAATTTAGTTATGGAACTCAAACTTGTGTTTTTTTCTTCCTATTGTTCAGCACAAGTTCCATTACCAACATCCCAATGTATTGAAGAATTTCTAACTCCCTAAAAGAGCCCAACCATTTGGAATGCGAAAAAGGAGACGGCAAACTTGGACTTCTTTAACATAGAATCAATTACAAATGACAAAGGTCACAGTTAATGAAGAGATATACGGAAGAGTGGAAAGCTATTGCATCACATTTCTCTCAAGAAAAGAAAAAATCAAGTGATTCCAGTGTTTAATTGTTGGTGTTGATAGTGTAGAACAAGTACAGAACAGGATGAACAAGAACATGAGGCTAGAAATAAGTTGAATAAACTACCTGAGATAGTATGAATAAACTAAGCAACTGAAGATAAACAATATACGATCCGCATATGAACATAACTGATCAGAGGTAGGTTTGAAGGAGAAATCACAAATTGTACTAGGAAGAATCAACTCATAGGAAGGATGCAATCTCTAGGTTTCACCTAATTTGTGAGCTTTTGTGCCTTACGAAATTGAAATGTAGAATTTAGGGATTCTTTAGTTTGTTTGAGAAGGTGAAGCAAACGGTTGTAACAAATCCAGTATGCGATTAACTATCAGTTACTCGACGAAAACGCTACTTGAGTTGCGGCTATAGTTCAAACAGGCATGGCTTACTTCATTGGAATGTAAAAGTCACAACGTAATCACAGCCAAATTCAAGTCATCAATGCGAATGCCATGAAACCGGAATCTAAAACCTCAATTTCCACAAGATAAGAGAGAAAGAAGTAGAAATACCTGAAAAAAGAGTAGGACCTGGAGAAAGGAGAGCAGAAGAAGCCGCGACGACCTAGAAATCGGTGGCCTGAGTACGACGGAGTGGAATTTGCAGAGGAGGGAAATAATGTTTTAGGGTTTTTTCCTCCCGCTTATTTCATTTGAACCGACTCGGTTCAACCAATTGATACGGGACACCGGTTCTCAATAAACTTTCTGATTTTGCGGGAATACAAGCAAAATTCAGACACAAGGTTTGATTTTTCAGAGACCTTTCACTTCAAGTCTCTCATTCGCTTCTCGGCGGTCAATTTCGCGTCCGCCATCGCCGTCGCCGTCTCTTCCAACTTTTCCATTTTCAGTAAGTCTACAGAAGTGTGGTTTTAATCTCTGAATTTGTACACATTTACCCTCTAGATTATAGATAATTTTCGTTTTTGGGTTTCCATTTCACTCCGAATTCTCTCAATTTCGTCTGCAATTTTCTGAGATCGAAGTTCTTTTCATAGAAGTTTTTGTTGGCTTTAGGCTTGCGGAAGGTCGATCATTTTTTGGGATTTGTTGGATTTTCCGTAGTTACCTGGGTTGCTTCGTCTACTTCCATTGGTATACTATTTGGATAGCAGCTATACATGGATTTGTTTCAGATTCGTGTGTGTTAATGTTCTGAGCTTATTTATATGGTGATCAAATATGCATTTGGAAGCTACTTGTGTGGAAGTAAAAGCTTTTCAGGATTTTTTGTTTCCTTTGTGTGTGATATTCTTGAGACTTTTTCCATCATATAAGAACTTTCCAGACCTTGTTTTCCTTGATTATTCTTCAGAAAGTCTAAGTGAATATACACTTCTACAGAAAGTCTAAGTGAATGGAGTATCATTATTCTGTTGGTTGTAAGTATTCACTGACCATATTTTTTTTATGCTCTTAGTTTGCTTCCTGCACCTGTGATTTGTAGTAGATAGCAGGGGTTTAATTCAGGACTAATGTAGTTTGGCTTCGGAATTTGAGACGTGTGAACAGACCTTGTTCTTTTCTTCTCTTCGATTTCACTAGTCCGTTCTTATTACAGACTTGCTTAAATTATAGTCTATTTCTAATTATTTTGGTTTCAGAATAAATTGGTTTGGGATATTATAGTGCATTCTGTCTTAGAAACAGTTGTAACTTAAGAAATCCTTCTAGTTTCAGGGTGCTAGTAATAGCCATCGGAAATGCCTCCAAGGAAGAAACCCAAGTCTTCAGCTTTGAAACCAAGCAAACAAACTTCAGCAGAGCATTCGTCTCAACCTTCCAAGTTTGGCATCCAAGAGTTGTTCCTTCGACATATCCAGAACTCCCAATCAACTTCCAACTCTCATGCCTCCACTGCCAACCCAGTTGAGCCCCAAAATGCGAATGTTGCTACATCTAACACTGAAGCTTTAACGCCTCAAAACCCTAAAGGCACACTGGGTAAAAACGGCGAGGAGTCAAAATATGTGAACCAGCAACTCCCGGAGGCATCTCCTGAGTTCTCCAAAAACCCAAAGCGTTTCAAATTCTCTCCTGGAATGGTAGGTTGCTTTCTTATATTTCCTTATGCTCTTGTTTTTTGGTGTCTTTGTACATATAGTTTGTGACGTTTGTTTCCTTCATTACTGGCAGATGCTATTGCAATATTCTTCTTACCCCATAGTATCTGACTGTAGTATCTGACTGCACGGTTCATCCCCAGTGATCGTTTGATTCTTACATGCTTCTTTTTTCTTGATAGCTGATAAAGCAAAGTCAAGATGAAGGTGGGGAAGAGATAACTTGGAAATTCTCTCCTGTAAATGAAAGACTTCGGACAGCTGCTAAGCAAATTCCGAAGATGATGGAGCTGACAGAAAATTCAGAAGGGGTTAAGTCTTCTACCATTCGCCCGTGCTCTCAGAACAAGGCATGTTTTAGATTTTTCAAATATAACGCTGAGTCCGTAGCTGGTTTAATTTCTTTCTATACATCCAAACTGACAGTAGACTAGTGCAGAAACAATGTTCATCAGATATAACTTCCAAGGTTGAGCAATGGTTATCTTCACCCTCCAAAAAAGCTTCCAAAAAACAAGTGTTTGCAGAAAATAAGGTCGTGGAGAGGTTAAATAATTCCCTAGATATGGGGTCCGGAATTGTTAACACTAGTACAAATGATCGTTGTAGTGATGGAAACAGTCCTTTCCAAACCCCACCTTCGCTTTCATGTTCTCACAACAAGGTGAATTTCTTTTTTGGAAAAGAGATTAGTTATCACGCTTATCTGTTTCCTAACTTCGTGTTTATGTTCAGCTTCCTGGAATTGTAACATGCAGCAGCGCTTGTGAAATTACAGGTGGTGGGGAACATAAGAAGGTATGATTAGAGTCTTGATAAGTTTCTAGATGCTGACCAACTGCATCTATTTAATTTATGTATTATGATTCATCACCTACATGGATTATTTCCAGTAGAATTTGTCTAAGACATGCCAATATGTTGGGTTTGCCTGTTTTTGTAGGCTTTGCTTGAACTTTTAGATCAAGTGGAAGATGTCATCTCAGTGGAAGATATCCTCTCAGTTGATGGCAAAACAGCTGATGTGGGGGCTGTTATGCCCCAAGTTCAAGATAAAGATGATAACATCTGTTCTGTTGTTGACTATGCTGTAGATGGGGGGCTAGTTACTCGACTAAAAAAGCATACTTCAACATATCCAGATAGTCAGTTCCTTGTGTTGGAGGTAAAATTGGCCTTTATCACCATTGCTTTAGCAGTATGGTTTTTACGTGAAAATTCATAGTCCGGAGTTGTTCTTCAGGTATCGGAGAAACGTGGCTTGGCTGGTTCATCTAAGGTTCAGTGTCCTTATAAGGTTTGTCATGTACTTAGCTGTTTGTTTCTTGTATATGTCCAAGTTTCTGACCTTAAAATTTTCTCTTAGGTTCTTCGCTTGCTAGCCGAACACACTGGGGCAGAATGCGCTTTGTATCTTTGGGATGAATGGTACTTTTTTTCACTTGTATCTCAGATGAAGTTTAGGGACTTTAATCTCTGCTTTTCAAATTACATTGCTGCGAGTATTCTAACCGGTCTTTGCTTTTTCAATGAATATTTGATAAATTTATTATGCATTGGCTTTTAAGGTCTGCAACGCTTCCGAATCAAGTTCTTTGATGTATTGGTCTCTAATGGTCTTTTCATTTTCATAACCAATTGTGGGCTTATAGCAAAACTACACATTTTTCCTTTGTTGATGTTTCTATACTGTTAGCGTATTGGACAATTACGTGTCATCTATTGAATTCCTAGTTGGTTGAAACTTGGTTAATTAGTTCCTGTTGCTTCATTATACTAAAGGCTTTTCATTGCCAGGTTTTACAGCACTGTATCGCCAGGAGATTCAGTCAATGTTGTCGGGGAATTTGACGGGGATGGAAAATGTGATGTGGATCATGAAAATAACTTTTTAATTGTTCATCCTGATATTCTTGTTGCTGGAACTAAGGTATATGAACTCTTACATTTTTGTGGTTTTTGATTATGACACTTTATTTTTCTGTTTTTATTCTAAATAACTGATTATCTTGTAGGTTGCAGGAAGTTTTGGTTGCCCAAGGCGAACTGTGCTAGATGAGAGGCTGAGATCCAATGAACACTCTACAGCAGCCTTGATCGGAACCTTGCTACACCAAATTTTCCAGGTTTACTACAGTATGGAAACTTTGATGACAGTATCCATGCTGTTTTAGTTTCTTGCAAGTGTCGTGTCTTGATCTAAACTATTCATTTCCTTTGCTGTGCAGGCTGGTCTCACGCAAGAGTCTCCATCTGTAGAGTTTTTGCAGGAATATGCGAGCATAGTTATCCAGAAAAATATCGAGAGCTTATATGCATGTGGAGGTTGATTACTACATTCGTGTTACTACTATAAGTTGAAAGGTTCATGTACTTATTATAATAGAATTTGAGTTTATATAGCCAAGATACCTCTTGGTATACTAGATTACTGATTTAATTTGGCTAGGATACCCTCTTCGTTTCAGTTCTACAATTTCACATTGGTTCAAAGTTTAGTTCAGTCTTCTTTTCTGAAAGGCTATGGGCTGAGCCAATAATATCTTGTTATCTGGTCATATGTTCTCTACAGTGCATGAGAGAGACGTGAAAGCTACCTTACTTGAAGCTATCCCAAAATTAATTAACTGGATTCATCATTTCAGAGATTCGAAGGTGAACCTATATCTTCCCATTGATGATTCTTTGTTGAGTTATTCATGGCTTTTATATCACTGTTTCCTCATACGAATGTGTTCTTTCTGACTACTCTTTTGCGTAGCTGTTTTTCAGAGGATCTTATTTTTCTTGTGTACATGTCATACTGCATTATGCTCTGCAATGTGCTGAACTTGTTTTCATGCACCCGTGATTGTTTGATAATCATATATGTTCATATTTTGTAATATCCTGGCTTTCATGTTTAGATATCCATTGACAAAGTATGTACCAATGCACGCATTGGCTGTATTTTTTATACCTAGTTGACTGTGAACTCCACCAAATAAAAACATAGAGGCAATTATGTTTAATGGGTTTTCTAATAAATCTTTAAGAGAAACATCTAAACTCAAGGCGTAGTCTTTGTAAACAGGGCTCAAGGATAACAACTGTTGATTTTGGTTCTACCGTTGGGGAGAAAAGGGTTAAGATAGCAGAGGTGAAGAGCTCTTCTTAATCTTTCTCTCTCTCCTTTCTCTGCCTTCTTAAAAACACATTGTTCCATTTCTTCCAGTTTTTCCAGTTGAAGAATTTGAGGTCAAATCATCAATTTGGCTCAATTCTCATATAAATGAATGCATACTCTTAGATATTTAAAATTGCATGGAACAGTTGTTCATGTTAAGCAAATTCTTCTATAGTTAAGCATATTATTTGGCCTCAGGTAATTGATATTGAGGAGATGTCATGGGCCCCTAAATATGGTCTGAAAGGGATGATTGATGCTTCAATCAGAGTTAAAGTTGAATCAGACATGCATCCACTGAATGAAAAAATAATGCCACTTGAGTTTAAATCTGGGAAAGCTCCTAACGGTCAGGTCTGTATGGAAATCTACCTAGATATTCTGTTGAAATTTGAAAGCTCTGAAACTTTACTAAAAACCTAGTTCATGATCTTTAATGTGTTATGCAGTCATCAACGGAACATAGTGCACAGGTGATCTTGTACACGCTCCTTATGTCCGAGAGGTGCTTCTAAGCCCCCTTTTTTTTTCCTTCATGCTTATTTTTTTAACAGAGAGCAAAATTTCCCATTTATATCTCCCATTTTCCACTATGCAGGTATCTGAAGCATATCGACAACGGCCTTTTGTACTATCTGCAATCAGATCAGACACATGTAAGAAGTTGTGTTTGCCTTTCTTGGTTTGCAGATATTGGAAGTGACTAATCTTTCGTTTCCTGCTTATAAAGGGAATATCTGTTCAAAGATCAGATTTGGTGGGTCTGATTATTCGCCGTAATGAACTTGCAAATGACATCCTCGTGGCATCAACAACCCAACAACTGCCACCGATGTTACGGGTATCCTCTGAATACAGTGATGAACTTTTTTCTAGGGAATATTTAACCAAACAAATGGTATCATATATTATTTTTGATGCTAGAATCCAAACATGTGCCGTAACTGTCGCCATCTAGAGGTCTGCACGATTTATCATAAGGTATTTTCTTGTTCCTATGATGACCAATGTACCAAGTGTACTATTTAACATTTTGGGCATTACATTAATTTATGAGGTTCTATATGTTTACCATAGATGGGTAAGCGTGTTACTGTCTGACTGAATGGATATATCTCTCTCGATTTATATCACATTCTTCATACTAGCATCTTGAATTAAGTTTCCATTTTGTTATATGTTGCTGCATATTGCATGTAGTCAGATTAATTGTGCATAGCCAGAGAACAAACTAGCATGTTTATTCGATCAAACCTTCTAAGCAAAATCTTGTTTGTACCTCAGGTAGATGGTGGAAACAAGGAAAGCAGTGGACTTGGTGATGTCTTTGACCAAAATGTTTCTCATCTTTCAACTTTGTATCGCAATTTCATCCGACATTGGGACAGGCTGATTGACTTGGAAGCTAGAGAGATGCAGGTGAGCCTTAAATACCATATAATTCATTGTTGATTCTGC
Organism: Aethionema arabicum; assembly: GCA_000411095.1. NCBI lineage: Eukaryota > Viridiplantae > Streptophyta > Magnoliopsida > Brassicales > Brassicaceae > Aethionema > Aethionema arabicum. Next base: position 235,544 of record KE150537.1, read on the forward strand.
ATTCATTTCTGCTTTGACGATCTTATATTCATGTTTGTTTTCAGCTTCTACGGAAAGACGTTGGCCACCCACATGGTTCAAAGGGCAGCCACTCAGCTAATTATCTTTCTTCAATGGTTCTTGACCTAAGAGATGGGTTTCAGCATCATAACTCTGACAAAGAAACAAGATTCATCTATCGTTTTGTACGTCAAAACTCATCACGATCTAGAGGAGTACTAAGTGAACACACGATTAGGACTGGAATTCCTGCAACTGATGACCTGGATTGCAAACTCAAAACAGGAGATCGTGTGGTACGGTTAATCTTTAAATTATACCAGTCATGGTTGATTTTGCACCAATAAAGTTGAGCCGGAGAGTATTTTCTGAATATTCTTGACTAATTTTTTTTTACTTAGTAGCATTGATTTTATGATTACAATTGAGAGCATTCTTGTGATCTACCATCTTGGCTTTCCGGCGTTTGTTCAACTATTACCCCCCAGTCTATGTTGTTTCCTCTTTGATTTGTTTTATATTCTCATCTTCAGATTCTTCGCACAGAAGTCAGCCATATGACCGTTGCAAATGGGAGTATAGCAGATATTAGTCGCACACATGTTTCAGTAAGCATATCCCACCTAAGTTTTCTTCTCACAGTCTTTACATATAGGCAATACATTTAGTTTGTCCTGTACAATATATCTTAATGTTCCTACTTTGACATGTCTAAAGAGTTCTAAATTTTCCTTATTCTCTTTAATCCTTAGGTTTCGTTATCCAAGCGGTTAAGGCTTCCTTGGAGTAAACCTTCTTCTCAGGCATCTGACCTCTCTGATGAGTTATGGCGAATTTACAAGGATGAATTCATGACATCATTTTCGGTTATGAGGTGCTTTGTAATCTGTCTTACTCACTTATTCATCCGACCTAAAGGAGGCGCCACAATATTAACATGTGCTTCTTGATATTATATTTCAAGGTTCAATCTAATGCAGCTTTTCGTACAAAATGAACGTAGCACTCGCATCAGAAAAATGATTGTAGACCTTGAGGTGAATCTCATATTTCATTTCTTTCAGATTTCCCCACAACAAGATTTTGTTATTTATTCCTTGTACCCTTCCTCTCAAGCTTTGTTGTCTCTTTTTTTCGATGTCTCTATAGCCTCCTAGATTTGATAATGGATCTATACTCAGCCAAGATCCAGCAATATCATATATTTGGTCAGTCAAGAGTTTAAATAATGATCAGCGTCAAGCTATTCTTAAGGTCATTTTATGATTCTTTTTCATTGATCTCTTGTTTAACCTGCTATACCTAAGGCGAAAAAGCTGATAAATGACTTGGTCTTTTGCTTTATTTTCAGATACTCACTGTAAAGGATTATGCTTTGATCTTAGGAATGCCTGGAACAGGAAAAACCTCAACAATGGTTCATGCTGTAAAAGCTTTATTGATCAGAGGTTCCTCTATTCTGCTTGCATCTTACACAAACTCTGCTGTTGATAATCTACTTATCAAATTAAAAGCTCAGGTGATTTATCCTCTACTCAACCATTTAATGTTTCTGGTTTATGAATCTTTCATCTCTATAATACATATTGTTATATCAAACATTATGTAGTTTATGGTAGGGATTATGGCGAAAAAACCCCTACATTTTCGCCTTTTATCCAAAAACCCCCACAGATTTAAATTGGCAAAAAAAACCTTCTATTTTATTTTTTGTCCCAAAACCCCCCTGTAGTTTTGCTGTTTAGTGAAAAACTGCTACAAATTTGAATTGGAAAAATAAAGCGCTTTAATTTATTGTTTTTGACCAATAAAACTCTTTGTTAGTTTAATGAAGTATGAAATATTCGCAGAATTAAACTAGTTGAAACTAAAAAAACAGTAAATTTAGTGATTTTTTTAAGGAATTTGAAGGGTCTAGGAGTCAGATGTTTGAGATTTGGATAGTAATTTTTGTCGACGGATAAGAAACTGTGGGTTACATATCGAAAGTTAGAAAGAATTCTGTGAGAAACTCAACATTTAACCTTGCATTATTGGTTGCTCCTAAGAAACATTGAAATTTTTTTTCTTGCCTTTCTTCAATTGCGAAATTTAGATAACGCTTGAATACATATAACATTCTACTTTTGAGTGAACTTGCAGGGAATTGAATTTCTACGAATTGGACGACATGAGGCAATTCACGAAGAAGTCCAAGAAAGTTGTTTTTCAGGTTTGCAATATATTCCACCAAATATTCTCAGTTACTTCAAAGTTTTCTCACTGTAGTTAAGACTCTGTTGCAGCTATGGATATGTGCAGTGTCGATGACATCAAAACAAAGTTGGACCAAGTCAAAGTTGTGGCCTCGACATGTTTGGGAATCAACAGTCCTTTGCTTGTAAATAGGCGATTTGATGTATGCATTGTTGATGAAGCTGGACAAATTGCCCTCCCTGTAAGTTCTTTCATTCTTTGTCAAATATAAAAGGGATAATGGCAAATAAAACCATAAAATTATTTAGCCAAAAAACCCCTACAAATAAAACCATAAAATAATTTATTTTTCAGATTGACGGTTTTGTTCACTCTGAGTAATAGAGGTGAGAATTTTCCAAAAAAAACACGAAATAGAGGTTTACTACGTTTTTTCTGTAGGTTTTTTTTGGCTACGTATCCAAACCGTAGAGTTTTTATTTGCCATTATCCCAATATAAAAAAATTGAGTAGAAATGAAACTTTTACGATGACAACTGTAATATTAGAGCTGGGCATAAAAACCGAAACCAAAGAACCGAACTGAATAGAAAGAAGGAGGTTCGGTTCAGTTCTGGTTCCGGCAAAAAGTAACCATTGGATCTTAAACTCGGGATCCATGGATATCGGGTAGTAACCGGACTTGAACCGATATCCATTGGATACCCAAAAGTAACCATATTTTTTTTGAAGTATTTTTTTTGGGTTCGGCTATTTTTTTTGTTTTTTGGGTATTTTTCGGTTTTTCGGGTATTTTTCTTCTTATCAAGTATCCGAACCCGAACCGGAACCGGAATCAAACTGAAATCTTCAAAGAACCGAACAGATCCTATAGTCATGGAACCGAAAGTACCGAACCGAAACCGAACGGGTATCCAAATGCCCGGCCCGGCCCTATGCATGTATAAGAATGGAAAGAAAGAACGGGCACGACTGAGTTTAAAGGGGAATATGATATAAGTGATTCATAATGTCTTGTATTAATCAGGTATCAGTTGGACCGTTGTTGTTTGCATCTACCTTTGTGCTTGTTGGTGACCATTATCAACTACCGCCACTAGTGCAGGTATGCATTTAGTACTTCTTATGATCTTTTTTCCAGCAGTTTCGGCATCATTGTTGTGTTGTTGAAAACAGAGTACAGAGGCTAGAGAGAATGGGATGGGAGTAAGCTTGTTTCGCAAATTATCTGAAGCACATCCTCAGGCAATATCTGTGTTACAAAACCAGGTACTCCTTCCTTACAATAGTACACCTTGTTATTCTCTGTATGGTTCTGCTTGATTAAGACATCTTTTGTTGCACAGTACCGGATGTGTCAAGGTATTATGGAACTGTCAAATGCGTTGATATATGGAGACAGGCTATGTTGTGGCTCTCCTGAAGTAGCTAATGCTACTCTTGTGCTTTCTACTTCCACCTCTTCTTCATCATGGCTTAAAAAGGTCAGTATATATAGCTTTATACAGTTTTTAATGGCAAAAAAAACCTTAACAGCTTTGTTTTTTTGCCAAAAAAAACCTTATAGTTTATTTGTTTAGCCCAAAAAATCCCATAGATTTAAATTGACTAAAAAACACTCTAGTTTATGTTTTTAGCCAATAAAACCATTTGATAGTTTAATGAAATGGAGCCATCACGCCAAATTAAACGAGACTGAGTTTTGGTAAAGGTAAAAAGAAAGAAAAAAAAGAGTGATTTAAGGTTTTTATCGAAAAATTTGAAAGGTTTAAGAGTCGGGTGTTCGAGATCTAGGGTGATAATGGTTTTCTGTTACCTCGCAGGAAAATCACTATCACTTCAGATCTCAAACACTCCGGCGTCTAAATCCTTCAAATTCGTCGACAAAAATTCTAAATCGACCATTTTTTGTTTGTTTAGGCTTCACCAAACATACTGTTCATTTAATTCTGGAATTGACAGCTCCGTTTCATTAAACTAACGGATGTTTAATCGGAAAAAAAGAAGAGGATTTTCTTTCCCACTTCAAATTTTGGGGGGGG
>KE150537.1:243666-255760 GCA_000411095.1 Aethionema arabicum
TAAAATGTTAGTTTTCTCTTTGTGCATTGTTTAAAATATTGTGATGTAAATTGTACATTTGTGTAAAACGTTGCGATATAAATTGCGCATACAAAAAGTTATGTGTTTTTGTCGATTTGCTCATAGTTTAGGTGTTGTGTTGTAATTTATCCATTATCTAGAATTTGACTTATAACATATTTCAAAAAAAATGTTTAATATTAAATATATAATAGTTATGCATAATATCATGAATTGCATATACTCTATTTAATTTGGTTAAAGTATTATAAATAACCTCGAATCTTTATATGAACATAACATACAATTTTCAATTTCATCAAGTAACAAAAAATGATCATTTTTCCGATCAATAGATCTTTACTTGAAGCTTTTAGTATCTACACTACCATATCTGAAATTGACAATGATCACTTGAATATCACAAAAAATAATGAATTTACTTTGAAGTTGTAGATGAATTTATCAATATGAATATCTTATTCTTGTTAATTTCATTAAGTAACTTAAGAAACAATGTCAGGTCTTTATCGAGAAGTGGAAGGACGGGCGTCGTAGATGTTTGCATCGTCCTGATTCAACTCATTAATCATATCAGACTCATTATCACTTCCACCGATTAACCAAGTTTCATCTTGAATATTTTCATCTGTACATCTTCATCACTCTCGTCACTCTCCATCGCACAAGCTCTACCATTACATAATCTTTCTCATTGGTACATATTGGAGCATCCTCAACATCGATTTCAATTACATCATTTTTTCCATTTATGGACATTAGTTCAAAATTGTTGTGTGCGTGTTGTCACCATAGAAGGAAATATTTTTGTCTTATTCTCAAATAAACTAAAATGTAGCACCTATATTACAAGAAAACCATCCACAATAGATTCACACCTAGATTACAAGAAAACCATCCACAATAGATAATAAGTAAAATTATGCATATGCATCTTCATAACCAAACACATGGAAACAAATGAAAGAAAAGTGAAAAAATCTTTACCTTTTCAAGAGATTTCAATTTCTTAATAAAATCCAGATGAATTCTCAATTTCCCAAAAGAAATTTCACAATTTCGCAAGAAATTCGATAATTACCGTGAAATAAGTGGAGTTAGGTTTTGTAAGAAGAGTATACATTAAAATTTGTCAAGAATTTGTTAGACAACGATTTCAATTTCTATCTTTTTTTTCTTTCTTTCTTTTTTTGTTGATGGCAATTTCAATAATAAGACAATTTATATCTTTGGATTAACGAGTATTAATTCAGTATTTTACTGTGTTTCTATATAAAATCTCATTTGGCAAGTTTGTTATTTGTTTAGGGATCTGAGGAGGTATTTGGTCTTTTTTTTGTGATCAGTAGCTCTGTCTTGGTCAATTTTCGATTGAAGAAGTGAGTTTTATCTCTTAAATATTTGAATTTTCATTGGTCTCAGCAACATCGTTTTGGTTTTATCTCCAGGATATGTGTTACCATCATGAAGAAGATTGATAATAAGTTGAAGCTCAACTGTGACAATAAAGAGAAACTAGCTACTACTATTTGACAAAATTGAAGTTATCAAACATTTCTTCAAACGACAAGCTACACATCTTATAGCTTCAGTCTCTTCATATGAAATGCTACAATAAAATTTATTAAATACATCAAGTTTTAACTCTTTCCAACGACAACAGTTTTACTGCAGTAGGTGGTAGCATTTATACTTATAATCTAGATGATGCTAGAGTCAAAAAGATCTTCTACATTTGAATTCCTTAGATTAGACTATTATATTGTGACATACAGTCCCCTTGTGCGTTATAAATGGAAGAACATTGAATTTTGATAACCATCTAACGCTTGGACATAGTTTTGATATAGAGAGCTAACACGAATTTGGTTTCGTTTAAAACTTTTTTTTATGGACCTTTGTATTGTATATTGTGCATTGTCAACTAACCACTTAAAATGTGTTGTTACAATTTTTAAAGTTATGAGGTATTTTTGTAAGCAATTTGATGGGTGTTTTGCGTATTTAAAATATTGGATTTCGGTTTGTGCATTGTTTAAAATGTTGTGATATAAATTTCACATTGCATAAAATGGTGTGATATAAATGGAACATGTAAAAAGTTGGGTGTTTTTTTTTGTCAATTTGCTCATAGTTTAGATGTTGTGTTGCAATTTACACATTGTTTTGGATTTGACTTATAACATATTTCAAGTAATAAATGTCTATAATTGCGTATATAATAGCTATGCATAATATTTTAAAATTCATATATGGTATTTAATATGGGTAAGGTGTTATAAATAATGTGGAATTTTTCTGTGAGGATATTAGAGAATTTTCAGTTTCATTAAGTAACAACGATCTTTTTTCGGATCGATATATCTTTACTTGATCCTTGCATTATCTACACTAGCATATCTGAAATTGACATTAATCAGTTGAATTATCCCAAAAAGTAATGGATTCCTGCGAGTTGTAGATAGATTTCTTAATCTCGATATCCTCTTCTTGTTAATTTTATTAAGTAACTTAAGAAACTTTGTGAGTTTTTGTTTGAATAAAAATGATTGCTCCTTAATTTCAATGTATTCCCTCGTGTATCGGTCATGGCAACATAAAAGACTGTAAACATTTTCATCTTCATCAACATTAACACTCTATGTGAATCTTGTTTATCCATTCATTTATGTTACATGAAGAGTTAATTTATGACCTTAGTCAGTTTTTCCGGACTGTAAAATAAAGTTTACATGCAAAGCTTGTAATGAAACAAACAAATAATATAGTTTCCACACTAATACCAATGGATTCAACCAAGGAAGTTCCTTCATCATCCTCTGGTACTATTAATGTGAACAACGTTGGATGTGCACAGATTGACTTGAGTAGACATGAAGTATTTCCTCCTACAAATCAGGCTATATCCTCGCAACGTGATGGGAATAATAGTATAATACGAGAGAAATAGCTAACCATCCTCCCACGTAATGCAAGATACCCCGCGTTGTGATGAGAGACGTTATACACTTGTTCATCACAGAAAGCTCAATTAGTGGAAGTAAGTGGTGATGCCACCCCGATTGAGATGAGGTGTGATGAAACCGGTGTAGAATCTGACAACCGTGAGAAGCAAAATTCTGAAACCAGTTGTTTAAACTCAACGAGACTAATGAAAAACGAAAGGTTACAATAAGTTTGGAGGATGACATTTTTAGAAAGAGTACGGAGAATCCAACGTCCACGGAGAATCCAACGTCCACGTTGTTGAAAGTTAAGGAGAATGAAGCTCGCGATAACAAGGAAGCAAGTGCATCTGCATTTCTAAGTCAAGCCCAAAGAAAGCTCAATGCAGAAGAATACAAGAAGTTCATCATAATAGATGCAAGGATTGAAGAAGAAGGAGATGAAAATAGCGAACGTGATGCCATCCATTGTGCAATTGTTCTCCAAACCAGAGCGATATCATCTTCTCACGGTATTCAAGGAATTCGTTCCAGTAAAGTATCATCCTTATTATGAGCAATGCCTTAAAAGGAGAGAAGAGAAAGCTGAAAGGATAAATAGTAACTCATTGGTACATATTGGGTCATCCTCAACACTGATTGGAATTACATCAATTATTTCATTTATGAACATTAATTTGAAATTGTTAGGTATGTGTTGCCACCATAGAATAACATGTCGTTATCTTATTCTCCATTAAACTAAAATCTTGAACCTAGATTACAAAAAAACCATCCACAATAGATGAAATCTTCTTAAACAAATCACCTCACCCAAATTTTTTTTTTGTCAATTCCATTAACTTATAACAATAGTATTTCATTGGTTTTATGTATGTTGCATGTGTGTGAGGATTGCATGGATTAAACATTGCCGAAATATGATAGACTCAAAAGGGTTGTTGGAACTTTTGAAGTGTAATATAAAATGGGGAGTGTTAAATGTTGTTGGAACGTATCCTAACTAAAAAAAATTTTGTAATAAAAATGTGTTCAATTGTAAAAAGATTTGGAACAAATTCACATAATTTAAAAATATTTTTTTCAAAAAAATGTTATGAGTTTTTGCAATTTGTAAAGTTTTGAGGCACTTTTCTAAGAAATTTGATGGGTGCTTTTATATTTAAAATGTTGGGTTTCAGTTTGCGCCTTGTTTAAAACGTTGTGATATATGTTGCACATTGTGTTATAAATTGCGCATATAAAAAGTTGAGTGTTTGTTGCCGATTTGCTCATAGTTTAGATGTTTGTTGCAATTTACCCATTATTTAGGATTTGACTTATAACATATTTCAAGTAAGAATGTCTATCATTGGGTATATAATATCTATGCATAATATTTTTAATTAAATATAACCTAAAAATTTTATGTGAGCATTATAACCTAGAATTTTCAATTTCATTAAGTAACAAAAAATAACACTTTTCTGTATCGGTATATATTTACTTGATCTTTGCATTTTCCGCGCTACTTTATCTGAAATTGACATTGATGACTTGAATTATCCCAAAAAGTAATGAATTTACTGTGAAGTCGTAGATAAATTTCTCAATAGCGATCTCTTCTTCTTGTTAATTTCATTAAGTAACTTTAAAAAATTTGTTAGATTTTGGTTGGAAAAAAGAACCGCACCTCAATTTCAAAGTATTCATTGGTCCATCGGTAATGACACATTAAGGACAGTAAAATTTTTTGTCTTCATTAACGCTAATCGAAGATTTCAAACACTTTGTGTGAATCTTGCTTGCACTTTCACTTTTGTTAGATATAAAAAATGTTTCTTATTTTTCATATTCCTACCATACATTGTGAGATCTTTATCAAGAAGTTGAAGGATGGTCGTTGTAGATGTTTGCATCGTTCTGATTCAACTCGTTAATCATATTAGACTCATTATCTCTTCCACTGATTAACCAAGTTCCATCTTGAGTACTTTCATCCGAACAACTTCATCACTTTTTTCATTTTCACTTGTGCAAGCTCCACCATTACATTATCTTTCTCGTTGGTACATATTGGGTCATCCTCAACATCGATTGCAATTACATCATTTATTACATTTGTGGACATTAGTTAAAAATTGTTGTGTATTTGTTGCCTCGATAGAAGGAAATATTTATTTCTTATTCTCAATAAAACTAAAATCTTGCACCTAGATTACAAGAAAACCATCCACAATAGATAATAAATAGAATTATGCATATGCATCTTCATAACCAAACACATGGAAACAAATGAAAGAAAAGTGAAAGAATCTTTACCTTTTCAAGAGATTTCAATTTCTTAATAAAACACAGATAAATTCTCAATTTCCCAAAAAAAATTTAACAATTTCGCAACAAATTCGATAATTACTGTGAAGGAAATGCAGTTAGGTTTTGTAAGAAGAGTATACATTAAAAATTTGTTAGACGACGATTTCAATTTCTATCTTTTTTTCTTTCTTTCTTTTTTTGTTGATGACAATTTCAATAATAAGACAATTTATATCTTTGGATTAACGAGTATTAATTCAGTATTTTACTGTGTTTCTATATAAAATCTCATTTGGCAAGTTTGTTCTTTGTTCAGGGATATGAGGAGGTGTTTGGTCTTTTTTTTGTGATCAGTAGCTCTGTTTTGGCAATTTTCGATTGAAGAAGTGAGTTTTATCTCTTAAATGTTTGATTTTTCATTGGTCTGAGCACCATCGGTTTGGTTTTATCTCCGGGATATGTGTTACTATCATGAAGAAGATTGATAATAAGTTGAAGCTCAACTGTGACAATAAAGAGAAGCTAGCTACTATTATTTGACAAAATTGAAGTTATCAAACATTTCTTCAAATGCCAAGCTACACATCTTATAGCTTCAATCTCTTCATATGAAGTGCTGTAACAAAATTTATTAAATACATCAAGTTTTAACTCTTTCCAACAACAACAAATTTACTGCAGTAGGTTGTAGCATTTATATGTATAATCTAGATGATGCGAGAGTCAAAAAAAATTTTACATTTGAATTCCTTAGATTAGACTGTTATATTGTGACATACAGTCCCCTTGTGGGTTATAAATGGAAGAACATTGAATTTTGATAACCATCTAACGCTTGAACATAGTTTTGATCTAGAGAGCTAACACGAATTTGGCTTCGTTTGAAACATTTTTTTTATCGATATTTGTATTGTATATTGTGTATTGTCAACTAACCACTTAAAATGTGTTGTTACAATTCTTAAAGTTATGAGGTATTTTTGTAAGCAATTTGATGGGTGTTTTGCATATTTAAAATATTGGATTTCAGTTTGTGCATTGTTTAAAATGTTGTAATATAAATTTCACATTGCATAAAATGGTGTGATATAAATGGAACATGTAAAAAGTTGGGTGTTTTTTTTTTGTCAATTTGCTCATAGTTTAGATGTTGTGTTGCAATTTACACATTGTTTTGGATTTGACTTATAACATATTTCAAGTAATAAATGTCTATAATTGCGTATATAATAGCTATGCATAATATAATTGCTCATAATTGCGTACGGTTTAAGGAAGATGTTGAATGTGTTTAGAGGAATGGGTTGCAGGTTTTGGATATTGGGTAAAGAGAGTGCAGATTAAATGCAAATGATTAAGTAGATGATAGATATCTTCTTGAGAGAGAAGAAAAAGAAGAAACGAAGATCCTTCGTGATTTAACTTAGTTGGGGAGAGTAGAGGAAAAAGAAAAATTAATCACTAAATATCTATTAAACCGGAAAAACTAGTTATGTAAATCATGAGTTGGATTTAAACAAAAAAAATGGTATTAATTGGAGAGAGAGAGAGAGAGAGAAATTTCATAACAAAAATTCTGATTAACAATTCAAAAATATACTCACATGATTTGATAAAAAACAAAAAAGACAACAAAAAATGAATTTAGAAAAGTTACATTTGCCCATAAAGAGATAAAACAACAGAGTTTTCAGATTCGAATTCTCCAATAAGCTTAAAAATACTTGAGAAATCAGCTCAACTAACCTATGCTCAAAAACTTGCCTTTGAAAGCCGTGAAGAATCTCCGACAGTAGCTCCCGAGATTGAAGAATTTTTGAAACCTCTTTAGTATCAAGAATCGCGAACGATTTAGGGAAGATGTTGAAAGTGTTTAGAGGAATGGGTTGCATGTTTTGGATATTGGGTAAATTTTTCGATCATTTAGCGATTGTGTACTGAATATTGTGTATTTAATAAAAGGGATGGGTTGAACACAAAAGAAGAGAACCCTAAATTGTGTAGGGAGTAGGGATACGACATTATTGTTCCATTGAAAACCTAAATTTCACTCAATTTCAATTCAAAATTGAGAGTAGTAAAGAGAGTGTAGATTGAATGCAAATGATTAAGTAAATGAAAGATTTCTTCTTGAGAAAAAAGAAGAAGAAATGAAGATCTTTCGTGGTTTAGCTTAGTTGGAGAGAGCAAAGGAAAACAAAAAATTAATTACTAAATACCTATTAAACCGGAAAAACTAGTTATGTAAATTATGAGTTGGATTTAAACCAAAAATTGGTATTAATTGGAGAGAGAGAGAGAGAGAGAGAGAGAGAGAGCAATTTCATAACAAAAATTCAGATTAACAATTCAAAAACACACTCACATGATTTGATAAAGAAGAAAAAAGACAACAAAAAATGAACTTAGAAAAGTTACATTTGTCCATAAAGAGACAAAACAACAGAGTTTTCAGATTCAAATTCTCCAATAAGCTTAAAAATACTTGAGAAATGAGCAGAACTAACCTATGCTCCAAAACTTGCCTTTGAAAGCCGTGAATAATCTCCGACAGTAGCTCCGAGATTGAAGAATTTTGGAAACCTCTTTAGCTTCAAGAATCGTGAACTATTTAGGGAAGATGTTGAAAGTGTTTAGAGGAATGGGTTGCAGGTTTTGGATATTGGGTAAATTTTTCGATCATTGAACGATTGTGTACTGAATATTGTGTATTTAATAAAATGGATGGGTTGAACACAAAAGAAGAGAACCCTAAATTGTGTAGGGAGTAGGGATACGACATTATCGTTCCATTGAAAACATAAATTTCACTCAATTTCAATTCAAAATTGAGAGTAGTAAAGAGAGTCCAGATTGAATGCAAATGATTAAGTAGATGAAAGATTTCTTCTTGAGAAAGAAGAAGAAGAAGAAACGAAGATTCTTCGTGGTTTAGCTTAGTTGGAGAGAGCAAAGGAAAACGAAAAATTAATTGCTAAATACCTATTAAACCGGAAAAACTAGTTATGTAAATTATGAGTTGGATTTAAACAAAAAATGAACATTAATTGGAGAGAGAGAGAGAGAGAGAGAGAGAGAGAGAGCAATTTCATAGCAAAAATTCTGATTAACAATTCAAAAATATATTCACATTTGATAAAGAACAAAAAAGACAACAAAAAATGGATTTAGAAAAGTTACATTTGTCCATAAAGAGACAAAACAACAGAGTTTTCAGATTCAAATTCTCTAATAAGCTTTAAAATACTTGACAAATCAGCAGAACTAACCTATGCTCCAAAACTTGCCTTTGAAAGCCGTGAAGAATCTCCGACAGTAACACCGAGATTGAAGAATTTTGGAAACCTCTTTAGCTTCAAGAATCGTGAACGATTTAAGGAAGATGTTGAAAGTGTTTACACGAATAGGTTGCAGGTTTTGGATATTGGGTAAATTTTTCGATCATTGAACGATTGTGTACTGAATATTGTGTATTTAATAAAAGGGATGAGTTGAACACAAAAGAAAAGAACCCTAAATTGTGTAGGCACTAGGGATACGACATTATCGTTCCCTTGAAAACATAAATATAACTCAATTTCAATTCAAAATTGAGTGTAGTAAAGAGAGTGCAGATTAAATGCAAATGATTGAGTAGATGAAAGATTTCTTTTTCAGAGAGAACAAGAAGAAACAAAGATCATTTGTGGTTTAGCTTAGTTGGGAAGAGCAGAGAAAACGAAAAATTAATTACTAAATATCTATTAAACCGGAAAAACTGGTTATGTAAATCATGAGTTTGATTTAAACAAAAAATGAGTATTAATTGGAGATAGAGAGATTGAGAGAGAGAGAGCAATGTCATAACAAAAATTCTTATTAACAATTCAAAAACATACTCACATGATTAGATAAAGAACAAAAAAAACAACAAAAAGTGGATTTAAAAGAGTTACATTTATCCATAAAGAGACAAAACAACAGAGTTTTCAGATTCAAATTCTCCAATAAGCTTAAAAATACTTGAGAAATCAGCAGAACTAACCTATGCTCCAAAACTTGCCTTTGAAAGCTATGAAGAATCTCCGACAGTAGCTCCGAGATTGAAGAATTTTTGAAACCTCTTCAGCTTCAAGAATCGTGAACGATTTACGGAAGATTTTGAAAGTATTTAGTGGAATGGGTTGCAGGTTTTGGATATTGGGTAAATTTTTCGATCATTGAAGGAGTGTGTACTGAATATTGTGTATTTAATAAAAGGGATGGGTTGAACACAAAAGAAAAGAACCCTAAATGCTGTAGGGACTAGGGATACGACATTATCGTTCCCTTAAAAACATAAATTTAACTCAATTTCAATTCAAAATTGAGAGTAGTAAAGAGAGTGGAGATTAAATGCAAATGATCAAGTAGATGAAAGATTTCTTCTTGAGAGAGAAGAAGAAGAAACGAAGATCCTTCGTGGTTTAGCTTAGTTGGGAAGAGCAGAGGAAACAAAAAATTAATTACTAAATATCTATTAAACCGAAAAAACTGGTTATTTAAATCATGTGTTTGATTTAAACCAAAAATGGGTATTAATTGGAGAGAGAGAGAGAGAGAGAAAGAGAGAGAGAGAGAGAGAGCAATTTCATAACAAAAATTCTGATTAACAATTCAAAAACATACTCACATGATTTGATAAAGAACAAAAAAAACAAAAAAGTGGATTTAAAAGAGTTACATTTGTCCATTAAGAGACAAAACAGTAGTGTTTTCAGATTCAAATTCTCCAATAAGTTTAAAAATACTTGAGAAATCAGCAGAACTAACCTATGCTACAAAACTTGCTTTTGAAAGCCGTAAAGAATCTCCGACATTAGCTCCGAGATTGAAGAATTTTGGAAACCTCTTTAGCGTCAAGAATCGTGAACGATTTAAGACAGATGTTGAAAGATTTTACAGGAATAGGTTGCAGGTTTTGGATATTGGGTAAATTTTTCGATCATTGAACGATTGTGTACTGAATATTGTGTATTTAATAAAAGGGTTGGGTTGAACACAAAAGAAGAGAACCCTAAATTGTGTAGGAAGTAGGGATCCAACATTATCGTTCCCTTGAAAACATAAATTTCACTGAATTTCAATTCAAAATTGAGAGTAGTAAAGAGAGTGCAGATTGAATGCAAATGATTAAGTAGATGAAAGATTTCTTCTTGAGAGAGACGAAGAAAAAGAAACGAAGATCTTTCGTGGTTTAGCTTAGTTGGGAAGAGCAGAGAAAACGAATAATTAATTACTAAATATCTATTAAACCGGAAAAACTGGTTATGTAAATCATGAGTTTCATTTAAACAAAAAATGGGTGTTAATTGGAGAGAGAGAGAGAGAGAGCAATATCATAACAAAAATTCTGATTAACAATTCAAAAACATACTCACATGATTCGATAAAGAATAAAAAAAACAACAAAAAGTGGATTTAAAAGAGTTACATTTGTCCATTAAGAGACAAAACAACAGAGTTTTCAGAATCAAATTCTCCAATAAGCTTAAAAATACTTGAGAAATCAGCAGAACTAACCTATGCTCCAAAACTTGCCTTTGAAAGCCGTGAAGAATCTCCGACAGTAGCTCCGAGATTGAAGAATTTTTTAAACCTCTTTAGCTTCAAGAATTGTGAACGATTTAGGGAATATTTTGAAAGTATTTAAAGGAATGAGTTACAGGTTTTGGATATTGGGTAAATTTTTTGATCATTGAACAAGTGTGTACTGAATATTGTGTATTTAATAAAAGGGATGGGGTGAACACAAAAGAAGAAAACCCTAAATTATGTAAGGAGTAGGGATACGACATTATCGTTTCCTTGAAAACATAAATTTCACTCAATTTCAATTCAAAATTGAGAGTAGTAAAGAGAGCGGAGATTAAATGCAAATGATTAAGTAGATGAAAGATTTCTTCTTGAGAGAGAAGAAGAAGAAACGTAGATCCTTCGTGGTTTAGCTTAATTGAGAAGAGCAGAGGAAACAAAAAATTAATTACTAAATATCTATTAAACCGGAAAAACTGGTTACGTAAATCATGAGTTTGATTTAAACCAAAAATGGGTATTAATTGGAGAGATAGAGAGAGAGAGAGAGAGCAATATCATAACAAAAATTCCGATTAACAATTCAAAAATATACTCACATGATTCGATAAAGAACAAAAAGATAACAAAAAATGGATTTAGAAAAGTTACATTTGTGTTTTAAGAGACAAAACAACAGAGTTTTCAGATTCAAATTCTGCAATAAGCTTAAAAATACTTGAAAAATCAGCAGAACTAACCTATGCTCCAAAATTTGCTTTTGAAAGCTTTGAAGAATCTCCGACAGTAGCTCCGAGATTGAAGAATTTTTGAAACCTCTTTAGCTTCAAGAATCGTGAAAGATTGAGGGAAGATTTTGATAGTATTTAGAGGAATGAGTTGCAGATTTTGGATATTGGGTAAATTTTTCGCTCATTGAACGATTGTGTACTGAATATTGTGTATTTAATAAAAGGGATGGGTTGGACACAAAAGAAGAGAACCCTAAATTCTGTAGGGAGTAGGGATCCGACATTATCGTTCCCTTGAAAACATAAATTTCACTCAATTTCTATTCAAAATTGAGAGTAGTAAAGAGAGTACAGATTAAATGCAAATGATTAAGTAGATGAAAGAGTTTTTTCTTGAGAGAGAAGAAAAAGAAATGAAGATCCTTCGTGGTTTAGTTTAGTTGGGAAGAGCAGAGGAAACGAAAAATTAATTACTAAATATCTATTAAACCGGAATAACAGGTTATGTAAATTATAAGTTTGATTTAAACAAAAAATGGGCATTAATTA
>KE150537.1:264949-276055 GCA_000411095.1 Aethionema arabicum
AATTCTTCGGAAATTTCCGAGGAAATTCCGAGGAAGCTTTGAAATCTGTGGGGTTAGATTTTTCCTCGGAATTTCTTCGGAAATTTCCGAAGAATTTCCTAAGAATTTCCGAGGAAACAGTAAAACATATATAAAATTATGTAACATTTATTAACTCTCCATTTCACCCAAAACCGAATCTCATAGTTTTCTAACGATACTCAAGAAAAAAATGTAATCTTGAAAATAGAAAATAAAGGAATTTTCTATTTGATCTGAAACACAAAGAGTAAGAAGACGTTAAAGCGGGAATTTATATTGGATAAGAAGAATAATTTTTATTTTCCTATTTAAATTATGTTTGTGGCCTCGTTAAAAACCTAACTTGGAAAACCCAATGGGACAAACCCAAGCTAGGGGAAAAGAGCACCAACAAGATCCTTTACTAATTAAAAATTACACACATATATATACTACATATCTTCGTCATCATCATCACCATCATCATCATCAGAATCTTCGTCGGAATCTTCGTCGAATTCTCCAACTACAGCCTCTGCTTGGGGGTGGACAATTGCATCGTCCCCGAACGCGTTCCCGTCGAGCACGAGTTGAACATCTCTTGCATCTTCTGTTGGACTCAGGTTCATGCTAGTGCGGGGTTGCATTGGGTCTTGATCTGAACTCCCGTGTACTCTGGCTCTAGGGTGGATTGATGTTACAGTGATCCAAGGATCGTCTCGATATGTTACCCGAGGATAACGAATGTAGGAAATTGGATGCATAACCATCTGGAAATTTGATCTTCGTGATCCAATCTAAGAACTCTTCTTTCTGCATCCAATCGATATACGGAAAAAGGAGTTCTACCCTCCTCGTCGACATGAAGTTCCGGACGAGCACAAATATCAACTAAATCAAGCCTTGACTTCAAATTGTCCTTTGTTTTACCCGGGATGTTAAGGATCGTGTTCATTAAATAGTCGAAGAAGTTCTTCTCGCTATGCATGACATCTAAATTATGCCGCAACAAATGATCCTTCCAGTACGACAGATCCCATAAAATACTCTTTTTGTGTAGTTCTCCAACAACATCGACTCGATATTGTAGATGTCCACCTACATCTGCCGTCCTAGGTGCACCAAAATCTCTTACTGTGTCCACAAATCTTCTCCACTAACTTCTGGAGGTGGACCGTCAAACACCCTCTTGTTCTTCCGAAACAGATTCCTACTCTTATGATATGGATGATCAGGTGGTAGAAATCTTTGATGACAGTCGAACCAACACGTTTTCCTTCCGTGTTTTAGTTGGAAAGCATCTGTGTTATCTTGGCAATGAGGACATGATAACCTTCCATGCGTTTTCCATCCAGATAACATGCTATATGCTCGAAAATCACTTATTGTCCACATAAGTGCTGCTCGCATCGCAAAATTATCTTTGCGGGAGACATCATATGTAGGAGCGCCATTCGTCCAAAGATGTTGCAGCTCATATATCAGCGGCTGAAGAAACACATCAAGTGATCTCTTAGGATGGTCTGGTCCGGGAACGAGAATGGAGAGAAACAAAAACTCTCATCGCATGCACAGATTAGGCGGCAAGTTGTAAGGTGTGAGAATAACCGGCCATAGAGAATACTGTCTTCCGTGCTTCCCGAAAGGGCTGAAGCCATCAGTACATAACCCAAGGTAGACATTTCTTGTTTCATATTCAAATTGTGGATATGTTGACTAGAAATGCTTCCAAGCCTTTGCATCTGAAGGATGTCTAATCTCACCATCTCTTGAGTGCGCTCCATGCCATCTCATTGCTTCAGATGTGCGTTGTGACTGATACAACCTCTTCAATCTATCCGTCAAAGGCATATACCACATTCTCTTGNGCGTTGTGACTGATACAACCTCTTCAATCTATCCGTCAAAGACATATACCACATTCTTTTGTGTGGCACAGGAATTCTTCCACTCGTATCCTGATAACGAGGTTTCCGACAAAACTTGCAACTAACCTGGTTCTCATCTTCTCTCCAGTATATCATGCAGTTGTCGATGCATATATCTATCACCTGATATGGTAAACCAAGACTAGCTACGAGCTTCTGAATTTCGTAGTATGAACCCGGTGCAAGATTATCCTCACGTAGAATATCTTTCACAAAATCAGCAATCGCGTCCACACATTCTTAAGATAAATTATAGTCTGTCTTTATACCCATCAACCTACTTGCAGATGATAAAGACGAACGACCATCTCTACATCCGACGTACAATAACTGCTTTCCCGCATCTAACATATCCATAAATCTTCTAGCTTCTGGATTCGATTGTTCCTGTCTTCGTTCTTCCTCAACTACATCATTTGTCATCTGCATAGTACATACACCATAATCTACATTCGGGTTTTGTTCTCCTAATCTATCCGCATACTGATCAGGTTCGCTATAGCTAGTACTACCCTGTTCATATCCAGTTTTTCCATGAAGATACCAAATCTTATAACTACGCATAACCCCTCTTAAATATAAATGCGTCCAAACTTCATTTTTCTTAACATTTCTATTGTTCTTACAAGTAGAACATGGACATCTCAACTTACCTCGTTCTGCTTCCGGTTGTTGTTCAGCTGACGACATGAACTCTCGAATACCACTTGCGTATTCTTCTGTAAGTAGCTTCGTTTTTGGATCCATATGTGGCTCATCAATCCAAGAACGAAAATAAGACATCTTTTTTTGTTTGAGGTTTGTAAAGAGTGTTGCAATTTACCCGTTGTCTAGTATTTGAATTATGACATAATTCAAGTAAAGAATGTCTAGAATTGAGTATATAATACCTATACATATAATTTTGAATTACATATATTGTATTCAATATGATTAAAGTATTATAAATAACTTAAAATTTGTATGTGAGCATAACTTAGACTTTTCAATTATATTAAGTAACAAAAAGCACTATTTTTCCGGATCGATATATCTTTACTTGATATTTGGATTATTTGCACTACGATATATGAAATTGACATTAATGATTTGAATTATCCCAAAAAGTAATGAATTTATTCTGAAGTCGTAGATAAATTTCTCAATCTGGATCTCTTCTTCTTGTTAATTTCATTAAGTAACTTAAGAATTTTTATGAGATTTTGTTTGGAAAGAGGATTCACACCTCAATTTCAAGGTATTCTTTGGTCCATCACAGTAAAACTTTTCGTCTTCATCAAGGCTAACCGTAGATTTAAACACTTTGTGTAAATCTTGCTTGCACATTCACTTTTGTTAGATATAAAACACGTTTCTTCTTTTTCGCATTTCGAGAATACATTGTGAAGTCTTTATCAAGAAGTTGAAAGACGGTCGTCGTAGATGTTTGCATCGTTCTGATTCAACTCATTAATCATACCAGACTTATTATCAATTCCACTGATTAACCAAGTTACATCTTGTGTACTTTCATCCATACATTTTCATCACTTTTGTCATTCTCACTTGTGCAAGCTCCACCATTACATGATGTTTCTCGTTGGAAAGTATTGGGTCATCCTCAACATCGATTGTAATTACATCATTTATTTCATTTATGGACATTAGTTCAAAATTGGCGTGTATGTGTTGCTTCGATTGAAGGAAATGGTTTTTTCTTATTTTCAATAAAACTAAAATCTGACACCTATATTACAAGAAACCCATCCACACAAAATAATAGGTAGAATTATGAATATGCATCCTCATAAGCAAACGCATGGAAACAAATGAAAGACAAAATAGCATAATCTTTACCTTTTCAAGTGTGTATTGTGACGTACAAGTCCTCTTGTTGGCTATAAATGAAAGGATTGAATTTTCATAAACTTATGATACTTGGACATAGTTATCATGCAGAAATCAAACACCAATTTGGATTCGTTTGAAACATCTTTTCTTGTCGACATTTGTATTGTGTATTGTGTATTGTGTATTGTGTATTGTGTATTTTGTATTGTGTTGACAAACATTTAAAACGTGGTGTTGAGATTATTTTCAAATCATTAAATGTGGTGGTTGTATTGTGTAAACGTGATAATTGTTTGTCAATTCATAATTTTTAGGGTAACTTTTATTGTTTTACTAAAAATTATAATTGTATATTCTTGTGATATAATTAAGAATATAAATGATTTGTTCTATTATTTTGTGTATTAATAAGAAGAAAATTTAACTAGTGTATTTTTACAAATCACCTAAAAAAAAGTGTGCTTTTGTCAATTTTTCTAACTTATATCACTAGTTGTAACATAAACCATTTTCGCTGATTATGACATATATTTTATATATTCCAATGATTTATAGTTTTGTTAATTTCTTATTTATATCACTAGTCGATGTTTTTTTTAAACGTGGTGTTGAAATTATTTTGAAATCATTAAACATGATAGCCCTATTGTGTAAACATGTTAATTGTTTGTCAATTCAGAATTTGCAAGACAGCTTTAATTGTTTTACTAAATGTTATAATTGTCTATTTGTATGATATAGTTAATGGCATAATTGATTTTTTTTTATTTGATTTTTGGTGTATTAATAAAAATAACTTGATTAGTGAATTTGTATAAATCACGTCAACAAACTTTTTGACTTGTAGACTTAATTTTGACTTGTAGACATAGTTTTGGCGTGTAGGCTTAATTTTGACTATATGTCATGTATTGGTATTGTATATGGTTTTAACCAAAAACATACTAAGATAAATATTAGCTTTGATAAAATAATTAAATGTTGTGTTTAACATTTTGGTCATCTAACGTTCAGTCATGGCTCAGTTAAATAAACTTAACGAATGGTTAAAAAACGATATAATTAAACTAGAAGGTTTTCGTTTTACCAAGTTTGAAGTATATGAATTTTTTTTACCAAACTTTGATAATACAAGATTTTTTTTAGCATTATCCCATTGTTTTACTAAAGATTATAATTGTATAATTTTGTGATAGAGTTAATGATATAATTGATTTTTTAAAATCATATTTTGTGTATTAATAAAAAGAAAACTCAACTAGTGTATTTTTACAAATCAACTCACCCAAAATTGTGTTTTTATCAATTTTTCAAATTTATATCACTAGTTTTTCATTAGTTTTATGTATATTGCACATGTTTGAGGATTGCATGGATATAATATTGTTGGAAGGTTATAGACTGATAGATCTCGTTTGGGTCTTTTGAAGTGGAATATAAAAGGGAAAGGGTTAGGTGTTGTTCGAACATATCTTAACTACAAAAAATTGTAATCAAAGTATTATGAATTTAAAGAAAATTTGGAATCAATATGCATAATTTAAAAATAAAAAATTTTAAGAAAATATTATAGGTTTTGTTACCATTCTTAAAGTTTTGAGGTATTTTGTAAGAAATTTGATGGATGTTTTGTGTATTGAAAATGTTGGGTTTCTTTTTGAGCATTGTTTAAAATGTTGTGATAAAAATTTCACATTGTATAAAACGTTGTGATATAAATGGAACATGTAAAAAATTGAGTGTTTTTTTTTTGTCAATTTGCTCATAGTTTAGATATTGTGTTGCAATTTACTCATTGTTTTGAATTTGACTGTCTACATTTGCGTATAAAATAGCTATGCATAATATTTTGAAATTCATAAATGTATTTAATATAGGTAAGGTGTTATAAATAACATGGATTTTTTATAAGAGCATAATAGAGAATTTTTAATTTCATTAAGTAACAACGACCCTTTTTTGGATCGATATGTCTTTACTTGATCCTTGCATTATCTACACTACCATATCTGAAAATGACATTGATCACTTGAATTATCCCAAAAAGTAATGGATTTTCTGCGTATTAGTAGATAGATTTCTGAATCTCGATATTTTCTTCTTGTTAATTGTATTGAGTAACTTAAGAAACTTGGCGAGTTTTTGTTTGAATAAAAACGATTGCTTCTTAATTTCAAGGTATTCCCTCGTGTATCTGTCATGGCAACATAAAAGACAATAAATATTTTCGTCTTTATCAACATTAACACTCTGTGTGAATCTTGCTTACACATTCACTTCTCTTACATGAAGAGTTAATTTCTGACCTTGGTCAGTTTTTCGAGACTGTAAAGTCAAGTCTGCTTGCAAGACTTGTAATGGAACAAACGAATAATATAGTTTCGACACTAATACCAGTAACCAAGGAAGTTCTTTCATCATCCTCTGGTACTAATAATGTGAACAACGTTAGGAATGCACAAATTGACTTGAGGAGACTGAAAATGTTTCCTACTGCAAATCAGTCTTTATCCTTGCAGCGTGATGTGAAGAATATTATAATACGATACCTCGTGTTGTGAAGAAAGACGTTATGCAAGCTTGTTCTTCACGGAAGGCTCAATTAGTGGAAATAAGTGACGAAGATTCCCCGATTGAGATGAGGTATGACAAAACCGATCTAGAATCTGACAACCTTGTGAAGCAAAATTCTAAAACCAGTTGTTTCAACTTAATGGGACTGATGAAAAAACGAAAGGTTCTAATAAGTTTCGAGGATGTGAGTTTTAGAAAGAGTACAGAGAATCCATCATCCACGTTGTTGAAAGCTAATGTGAATGAAGCTCACGTTAACAAGGAAGCAAGTGCATCTGCATTTCTAAGTCAAGCCCAAGGAAAGCTCAACACAGAAGAATACAAGAAGCTCATCATAATATATGCAAGGATTGAAGAAGACGACGATGAAAATAACGAACGTGATGCCATCCATTGTACAATTGTTCTCGGACAAGAGCGATATCATCTTCTCATAGGATTTAAGGAATTCGTTCCAGTAAAGTATCATCCTGATTATTATAATATCTGAAAAGAAGAGAAAAGAAAGCTGCGAATGATAAATGGTAACTCTCTCGAGACTATTGAAGCTTTTGAGTAAATATATGATTGTTAACTTAAATTCATTGCCCACTTTTTGATTCTCCTCTATATACTTGTTTACCTATTAAGGAGAACTTGTATCTAAATATTTGAGGATTTGTATTTTTTGGAGATTTTTTCTTCAAAAATGATATGTGAAAGAGGAGAGAGAGGAGTTGTTTTTGTTTGTTTGAAGAAAGTTAACAAGCCCTTGATAAAAGTCAATCCATCGTTAATAAAAAAAACACTTAAAAACACATATAAAAATGTTACTACTTTTTCACATTTTGAGCATACATTGTCATGTTTTTATTGAGAACTTGAAGGATAGTTGTCGTAGATGTTTCCATCATTCTGATTCAACCTAATAATCATATGAGACTCATTATGACTTGCACAAATGAACCACGTTCCATTTTGAATACATTCATCCATACATCTTCATCACTTTCATCATTCCCATTCACACAAGCTCCACCATTACATGATCTTTCTCATTGGTACGTATCGGATCATCCTCAACATAGATTGCAGTTACATCATTTATTAGCATTAATTTGAAATTGTGTGTATGTGTTGCCTCCATAGAATAAAATGTCTTCATCGTATTCTCCATTAAACTAAAATCTTGGACCTAGACTAAAAAAAAAAAACCATCGACAATAGATGATAAAGAGAATGATGAATATGCATCTTCTTAAACAAATCACCTCGGAAGAAAAAAAAAATTACCTCACCCGAAATTGTGTTTTGCCAGTTTCACTAACTTATAGCACTGGTTTTCCATTGGGTTTATGTATGTTGCACGTGTGTGAGGATTGCATGGATTAAACATTGTCATAAGGTGATAGACTGAGATGTCTCGTTGGAACTTTTGAAGTGAAGTATAAAATGGGAAGTGTTAAGTGTGTTGTTGGAACATGTTCTAACTAAACACAAAACTTGTAGTCAAAATGTACTCAATTTTACAGAAAATTTGGAACAATTTTACATAGTTTAAAAAATAAAATTTTCAAGAAAATGTTATGGAGTTTATGTGTTTTGTAAAGTTTTGGAGTATTTTTGTAAGAAATTTGATGGGTATTTTGCATATTTAAAATGTTGGGTTTCAGTTTGCGCATTGTTTAAAATGTTGTGATATATATTGCACATTTTGCCAAACGTTGTGATATAAATTACGCATATAAAAAAGTTGAGTGATTTTTGTCGCTTTACTCATAGTTTAGATGTCGTGTTGCAATTTACTCATTGTTTAGGATTTGACCTATAACATATTTCAAGTAAGAATGTTTATAATTGAATATATAATACCTATGCATAATATTTTTGAATTGCATATACTGTATTTAATATGGTTAATGTATTATAGATAACCTAAAAATTTTATGTGAGATTAACCTAGACTTTTCAATTTCATTAAGTAACAAAAAACAACATTTTTTCGGAGCCATATATCTTTATTTGATATTTGCATTATCTGCACTACTATACCTGAAATTGACTATGATGACTTGAATTATCCCAAAAAATAATGAATTTACTATGAAGTCCTAGACAAATTTGTTCATCTCGATCTCTTCTTCTTGTTAATTTCATTAAGTAACTTAAGAAAGTTTGTTAGATTTTGTTTGAAAAAAGAACCACACCTCAATTTCAAGGTATTCCTTGTCTTCATTACGGCTAACCGAAGATTTCAAACACTTTGTGTGAATCTTGTTTGCACATTCACTTTTGTTAGATATAAAAAAGTTCTTCTTTTTCACATTTCGAGCATACATTGTGAGGTGTTTATCAAGAAGTTAAAGGATGATCGTCGTAGATGTTTGCATCATTCAAATTCAACCCATTAATCATATCAGACTCATTATCAATTCCACTAATTAACCAAGTTTCATCTTGAGTACTTTCATCCGAAGATCTTCATCATTCTCACTTGCACAATCTCCACCATTACATGATCTTTTTCGGGTACATATTAGGTCATCCTCAACATCGATTGCAATTACATCATTTATTTTATTTATGTGCATTAGTTTAAAATTGTTGTGTATTTGTTGCCTCGATAGAAAGAAATGTCTTTTCTTATTCTCAATAAAACTAAAATCTCGCACCTAGATTACAAGAAAATCATCTGCAATAGATAATAAGTATAATTATGAATAGACATCTTTCATAAACAAACGCATGGAAACAAATGAAACAAAAATAGAAGAATCTTTACATTTTTCAAGTGTGTATTGTGACGTACAAGTCCTCTTGTTGGTTATAAATGAAAGAACATTGAATTTTCATAAACTTATGACACTTGGACATAGTTTTCATGCAGAAATCAAACATCAATTTGGATTCGTTTGAAACCTCTTTTCTTGTCGACATTTGTATTGCGTATTGTGTATTATGTTGACAAACACTTAAAAGTGGTGTTGAGATTATTTTCAAATCATTAAATGTGGTGGTTGTACTGTGTAAACGTGATAATTGTTTGTCAATTCATAATTTTTTAGAGTAACTTTTATTGTTTTATTAAGGATTATAATTGTATATTTGTGTGATACAATTAAGGATATATTTTACTTTTTATGTTATTTGTTTTCTTATTAATAAAACAAAACTCAATTAATGTATTTTTACAAATTACCTCACTCAAAAGTGTGTTTTTGTCGATTTCTCTAACTTTTCTTTTATTGTCGATTTCTCTAAGTTATATCACTAGTTTTGAAATAAATCATTCTAGCCGATGTTGATGTATATTTTATATATTTTAATGACTTATAATTTTTTGTCAATTTATCTAATTTATATCATTAGTCATACTTTTTTTTAGCGTGGTGCTAGGATTATTTTGAATTCATTAAACTTGGTGGTCGTGTTGTGTAAACTTGTTAATTGCTTCTCAATTCAGAATTTGTAGGGCAATTTTAATTGTTTGAATAAATGTTATCATTACATATTTGTATGATATAATTGATTTTCTATGTCATTTTTTTGTGTTTTAATAAGATGAAAACTTAAAATACTATGTTTTTACAAATCACCTCACTAAAAAATGTGTTTTTGTCAATTTTATGAACTTATATCACTAGTCGCAATATAAACCATTATGGCCAATTGTGACATATATCTTATCTATTCCAATGATTTACAAATTTAGGTAATCTAATATTCTAATGTCTTTTATGTTGGATGAGTTTTAATGTTTTGTTGGTTTGATTTCATTACTTGATTTTGTTTATAGTTTATTTGTTGTACTGTAAATCTTTAGATACAACTGATCTTGAGTGATCAATTGTATGAAAACCTGAAACTTTGGTTTGAAACTGAGAGAGAACTTGTGCTTTTGGATGAACTTAACAAAGATGTAGAGATAGAAAGAACACAATCACTTTTACCTGTTCAGCACCAATCGATGAGATTGATGCCTACGTCACACCGAAATTGATTCCGAAATCCACTATCAAGATACTGAAGTTACACGAGCTCGAACTTGAGCAAACAACAGCCAATGAACACGAAATGACATAAATAATCGATACAAGAAAACAGACTTGTAACAACACCTAATCTGTTCAATGTACCTCGATCTTCAGCTGATGAATTCAATCTTGAATTCGTCATTCCACTGTTGAACGATTCTTGAAAGACGATGAACTGAAATTTAACAGTACTTTGTGGTACTTAACATGGAAGAAGATCCAGGAGATCCTCTCATTTTAGGAAGACCTTTCTTGCGAACAGCCGGAGCAAAAATCGATGTAAGGAAGAGGTAAATTGAGCTTCATTTTGGTACTAATGTTCTGAATTTTCATATGGATAAATATGTTAAGATGAAGACATCTCCTTGTGATACAAGTGCTCGAATTTATGAACCTCCTTGGCAAACTATTGAAGCTAAGCTAAAAGCTAATGCTAATCGGAGATTGTTTATTACTGAACGTCACTTCACTGATCCACCTTAAGCGTACTAAGGGGAAAGAGTCGAGCTAAGTGACTATAACCAAAGCGCTAAGTGGGAGACAACGCGCTAGGAAATAATAAGTGTACTAAGAAGAAGGGACAACCCCAGTCAAACGAACCTGAGTTTGGCTGCGAAAGGAGACGAAAAAAGGAAGAACGATGGTTAGATCGTGGAGCACCACCAAGAGTGCAAACGGGCGTATCTGAGTCCAGTGCTGCAGTGGAGCAGAGAGGAGATCCTTAGTCCACTACAAGAAACACTCTGTTTGGCCGCCGCATC
>KE150538.1:4367-19748 GCA_000411095.1 Aethionema arabicum
ATAATTTTTGTATTTAAAAATAATATTAATATAAAATATAAATAAATAAAATTTTTAACTATATGGAAAAATAATTTTTTATGTCTATTTGTGTGCCCCCACTAAAATAATTTTCTAGATCCACCACTGCAAATAAATGCACACATCAAAGAGCTTTCACTTATAAATACTCTTACATTTCTCACTTTTATTCACAACAAAATTGTTTCATAATTGTTTTTACTTGATTAGTATAATGTCTATTCGCTCTTCAGGATATAGTCAAGATGAAGATAAACTTCTATGTCAAGTTTATATGGGAATTTCTCAAGATCCAATCAAAGATAATTATCAGTCATCTACTCAATTTTGGGGTCGTGTGGAAGAAGCTTATAACAATGGAAAAAGTACAAACTCGAGTGAGCGAACAAGCAAATTTTTGCAATCTAGAATTCAAACTATTGTGAAAGCAACAAATAAACTCCATGCTTGTATCAAACAATGTGAGAATAGACGTCCAAGTGGTGCTTCAAATGATGACATTGTAAGTTTTAATGTATATTTTTTTTAACTTTTATATCTTTTCATTTGTTAAAATAATAATTATTTTTATTAATATATACAGTTCAATCAAGCAAAAATAATGCTTGCAGAAGATCCAGATTTTAAAAAAAGTTTTAAATTTGATGATGTTTGGAACATAATAAAAATCTTTGAAAAGTTTAATGATGGAGTTACATCTAGTAAAGAGGTGTCGTACCATGAATATGCGCTTAGATAAAACTCACACACAACATTAGTTTTATAGTAGATAAATTGTCTTGAGTTTCTCTCTCTTTGTGGTCCTTCAATTGTCGATTTTTGTTGCTTTTACTTCTGTCATAGCTGCTTGATTCACATTGTACCTTCCAATTTAGATTCGAAATTGAAGCTTTTGTATTATCAAATAAGAACCAAGTTCACCTGAAAGAAACAAAGAAACGGTGTTAGAACAACTTTACCTTCCAATATGTTTCTCTCTCTCTTTAATCCTCCGACGACTGTTTTGCTCCCTAGAAAGAACAATTCTTTCATAATGACTTCTTCCAATATGTTTCTCTCTGTTTTTGCCAGAAAGAACAATTCTTTCACAATAACTTATTTCTCTAGGAGTTTACAGGCTGTTTTTGCAGTCAACAAGAATCAGGATGTGCACTTCTTAATTTTTTTTTAATTTGTAATCAACTTCTAGTTTAAAATATATATTTCTAGAATTTAATTAAAATAATATAAGTTTTTAAAAATTACTTCAATAATTTAATTTTCACGTTTAAAATTAAATTAGAATGATATTTATTAAAATACTTTATTATCCACGATTTTATTTTTCTTTTCGTGTGAAGTTATGTGTCGTAGTGGGATATCTTCAATGATTATTTATTCTTAAAAAAAAATTAAAACTTGAAGAAAATTTTGAAAAATATGCTTTGGTTATTTTTCAACTCTTTTTATATTAAATAAAGAATGAATACTAATTTTGAAATTACATTTGATAATGTATATACGAACTATAACAAAGTAGTGTTACATGTTCATATTACTAAATATATTTTAGAAATTAATGTCTAAAATTTGATATCTTAGTTTTATATATTCACTCCATTCTTCTATAATTTATCGCACAATAAATAATATTAGAAGAGGAAAAAAAAAAGCTAAAAATAATAAGATGAAAATCAGAAATTCAATTTCCTCAAGCTTCGCGGGTCCAATGGCTAACACGCTTTTCTCTCCATAGCATCTCTTAATCAAATTCACGACGATTTCTCTCACTCCTTCTTTCCCTCAAAAACATCCTCTCTCCAGCAATGCTTGTTTCAATCTTCATGTCGTGTTCTACAATCTTTTGAGGTATCCTCTGTGTTTTTCTTCGCCTTGATCTCATTTCGGTATCTGTGTTGTTACAGTTTCTTTCAAAATTTGAATACATTGTGTTGTTGATTCATCGTAGAGTTAGTGAGAGAAATCGAGCTTTAAACAAGGAACGCAAAATGTCGAGTTACGAAGGTGTGCTTGTC
Organism: Aethionema arabicum; assembly: GCA_000411095.1. Lineage (NCBI taxonomy): Eukaryota > Viridiplantae > Streptophyta > Magnoliopsida > Brassicales > Brassicaceae > Aethionema > Aethionema arabicum. Next base: position 6,404 of record KE150538.1, read on the forward strand.
TCGGATCCATGGCTTCAGAGCCAGTTCACACAAGTAGAGCTACGTACCCTAAAATCAATGGTGATGAAATTGATCATCGTTTTTTCATATAGAATCTCTTTAATTTCTTACTGGATCGAACTTATTTGAATCTAATTGTATTTGCATTTCTTTCTCAGTTTACATCAGTTACCGAATCTGGGCGTATCACATTGAGAGATTTGCCTCCAATTTTTGCAAAATTGAAGGCGTTTAGTGGAAGAATCGAAGAAGAAGAAATCAAAAAAGTCTTAGAAGAGACATATAAAGAAATGGATTTAGATATCGAATTCGAAGCATTTCTTAGGGCTTATTTGGATGTAAACACCAAAGGGAAGAAAAAATCAGGAGGCTCTAAATTCAAGCATTCTTCTTCGTTTCTGAAAACAAGCACAACTACAGTTCGTCACGCCATTAATGAATCTGAGAAAATTTCTTATGTTGCTCATATCAACAATTATTTAGCAGAAGATCCATTCTTGAACAGCTTTCTTCCTATAGATCCATCATCTAATGCATTGTTTGATTTAGCTAAAGATGGAGTTCTCTTATGGTAACACATACATTCTCTGCATTATATAACATATCTACTCTTTATATATATACTAATATCTTTTCGTTTTCTTTCTTCTAGTAAACTCATCAATGTAGCTGCTCCTGGGACCATTGATGAACGAGCTATCAACACTAAGAAGGATCTTAATCCATGGGAGAGAAATGAGAATCATACCCTTTGTCTGAATTCTGCTAAGGCCATTGGGTGCACTGTGGTTAATATCGGTACACAAGATTTGGTCGAAGGACGAGTTAGTATTCACTTTTGATATCTTCTTCTTCTTCTTGTTATATACTCTTTTAATCTACACTGCTTAACTTTTTTTCTTGTTTTGCTGTGTATAGCACTACCTTGTACTTGGATTGATATCTCAGATCATTAAGGTACTTGGACCAGAATTTCAATTTATTTAAGTTTTTGTGGTGATCAATATCATAATATGTTTGGTTTGTTCTATGTTGGAAACAACAGATTCAATTATTGGCTGATCTTAATCTGAGAAAAACACCGCAATTAGTGGAGCTTGTGGATGACAATGAGGTTGAAGTTTCTTGATACCTCAATTCTCTTTCCTTTTTTTTTTACTTTTTATGATCTTATTCATTGTTTTTTCATGAATTTTTCAGGATGTGGAGGAACTTATGGGTTTAGCTCCTGAAAAGGTATTGCTGAAATGGATGAATTTCCATCTGAAAAAAGCTGGATATGAGAAGCAAATTACAAATTTTTCTTCAGACTTGAAGGTAACCAAGTTTTCAAAATGGAGTTCTCTAAGTGTTTTGTTATAGGATTTAAACTCTTGTTATATATTAATCTTTGGGATTTCAGGATGGAGAGGCTTATGCACATCTACTAAATGCCCTTGCTCCAGAACATAGCTCAACAACAACCTTAGAGACAAAAGACCCTGCAGAAAGAGCTCAAATGGTTCTTGAACAAGCAGAGAAGCTAGATTGCAAGAGATATATTTCACCAAAGGACATTGTAGAGGGTTCTACAAATCTTAACATTGCCTTTGTTGCTCAAATTTTTCAACACAGGTAACATAAAACAGCTTCATTGCTTTTACTTTTGTCCAATATACATAAAAGTTGCATGTTAACTTGTCAGGAATGGGCTATCAACCGACACATCAAAGGTGTCTTTCGCTGAGATGATGACAGATGATGCTGAAACCTCAAGGGAAGAGAGATGCTTCCGACTTTGGATCAACAGTTTAGGAACTGCCACCTATGTCAACAATGTTTTTGAAGATGTTAGAAATGGGTGAGTTACTATGAGATCAAAAAGGATATTATAAACTTTTGATTATATCGTTTTCTTGATGATGTAGATGGGTTCTACTGGAAGTTCTTGACAAAGTCTCATCCGGTTCAGTTAACTGGAAACTTGCAAACAAACCTCCGATCAAAATGCCGTTCAAAAAAGTCGAAAACTGCAATCAGGTGATCCAAGTTGGGAAAGATTTGAGTTTCTCCCTTGTCAATGTCGCTGGTAATGATATTGTCCAAGGAAACAAGAAGCTTATACTCGGTAAGAACCGTGTTCATTAACTTCATGTAATAACTGCAAAACCTTATGAATCTGTTTCTTAATGAGATTGTGTTCAGCTTTCTTATGGCAGTTAATGAGGTTTACGATGCTTCAACTGCTTAAGAACTTGAGATCTCATTCCCAACATAAAGAGATCACAGACGCTGATATACTAAACTGGGCTAACACAAAAGTTAAAAAGGCTAGTAGAACTTCTCGAATGGAAAGTTTCAAGGTACAACAAAAGCTGGCATTTGTTAAAGGAAAAATTTTCTGGTTTCACTGTTTCTGGTAAAAAAATCTCAATTTTTAAACTCTTTATCAATTTCTGTCAAACAACTATTAATTTTTGTAAAAAAAATACCCCTAAACTTTTAAATTACACAAAAAAAACATAAAATTTCTTATAAAATTTACGGGTGTTTTGTGCAAATTTAAAAATTTGAGGTATTTTCTTTAACAAATAACAGATGTTTGACAGAAAAATAACAATGGATTTAAAATACTTTGTTTTTAAATTTGAACGTTTTCTTACTTCTAAAAAAGCTCAGGTCCTTTTACCTAAAATAATGAAACTTAAAGGTTTTTTTTAAAAAGATATTTCTTTATTCAACTCATTAAGAAGTAGATATGATCTCTACTTTTTATAGGACAAAAACCTCAGTACTGGAATATTCTTCCTCGATCTTCTCACCACAGTGGAACCTCGTGTAGTGAACTGGAGCCTTGTCACTAGTGGAGAATCAGGTACCATTTCTCCACTTCATTTTACTTAACAATTGTTTCTTCTCCACTACGTTATCTAAACTAAGACATTGAGTTTCAGAGGAGGACAAGAAGCTAAATGCTAATTACATCATCAGTGTCGCCAGAAAACTTGGTTGCTCCATCTTTCTATTACCTGAGGACATTATAGAGGTAACTCTATGTTCATGTTTTCTCCTAAACCCTAAACACTAAACACTAAACCCTAAACTCTAAATCCTAAACCCTAAACCCAATGCTCATAAGTTCAATTTTGCTAATATTGTCATTTTATTGTTAATATGGTATAGGTGAACCAGAAGATGATGTTGGTATTAACTGCTAGTATCATGTATTGGAGCCTAGGGAAGAAATCAGGAAACAGATTAGAAGCAGTTGATGAAGTCTCCGACCAGTCCATGGACACTGGTGCTGTTTCTGAGTCTGGTCGGTCCAGTTCTGTAGCTCAGGAAGAAGAAGAAGAAGATACTGTCTGATTTTACGGTGAAAATTCCACTTGTTTTTAACCAAACTTCTAGGATACTTTAGTTTTATTTATCTCCAAACATCTAACTTCTCTTGTGTTTTTTTTTCTTTATTTATATTTTTTTTTCTTAATGTTTAAAAATAGATTAGTTATATGATATTCCACTAGATTGGGTGACATACTTTACTTTTTTTTTGTATGGTGGTATTTTAAATATGAAGTTATTTTTATTTGGTGAAAAAAAAAATTACTATCAAATAATTTTTTCAATCTTGAATTTTGATAACCTGATTTATACAAGTTTAGACTTTAATAATTGTAATTTTTCGGTCAAAACTAAATTACAATCACAAAATTAAAGCTAAACATATAATTCAAATTTAAGTTAATTAGACGTTATTAAAGTTAAAAAAAAACACACAATTTTATAGTTAACCGTATTTTTAGACGTTATTAAACTTACAAAAAAACAATTTGATAGTTAACCGTATTTTTAGACGTTATTAAAGTTTAAAAAAAACAATTTGATAGTTAACAGTGTTTTTACCAAATAGTAAAAGTTATACAAGTTTAAGATATCATCAAAAAAAAAAAATACAAGTTTAAGATACCATAATTTCTTTTTCTATATATTTTTTTTCCTATATTTATAACATTATATTTAATAATTATACAATAAAATTATTATTATTTTTATTTAACTCTAAATATAAACCAAACCATAAAAACTTCAACTGCCATATATTATTGATCAGAAGATAAGTAACATATTTTAAAAAAGACTTTACACTTATCATCTCACCAAAAGAGGAGGATGTGGCCATTAACAACAAACAAGCGCGAATCACTGCAATTATACACTTTTAAACACTCATAGAAAATTTCATAAGTTATACAAAAGTTTGCTACTCTTTAAGGGAGTTCAATCTTCTTAGTCTCTGATCAAGTTCTGCCATCACTGCAGGTTCCTGCTTCTTCCTCTGTTTCGATATCGTGTTTGTCGTCATTGAACCAATCTTATCAAACGCAACCTGAAACCAAATCAAGAATCTTCTAAATCAAAATGGTGTCATGAGTTTAAGGATTCAAGAGTTTAAAAGTAGTTTATAAAAGCTCACGGTTAATAGCTCATCAGGGTCAAATAAATGGTGAGATGTTTTCTGTATGATGTTGATGATATCGCCGACTTGATGAGTCATAAGCAACTCGTCTTCTTTCATCTGCAATGAACCAAACTCTAAGCTCAGAATAATGTTATGTAGCCAAGATAAAGACTGAGTTTAGAGGAAGTGATGTGAAACCTTGAAAATGGCTAAAGCTACATGAAAAAGAACCTTGGCTCCTTCATAGAAAAGTATGTCCCAGACTCGTAGAGTTGTCTGCAAACCAAAGTTATCGCGTTCAATGTTGTGCATAGAATCGTTGAGTTTATAAAAGGTTGTGTTTTTACAAACCTCAGAAGGTAAGCTTTTCGAAAAGAGGCAGAGAAACCATTCTGTTGCTACAAGAGAAACATCAAACTCCATATCTTCAAGATGTGTAGCTATTCTGCAATTTTATATATATACTCATTGGTTTATTTTTTCATTTTTCCTTTGATATATGTGGAAATATGGTATTTTAGACCCTGAACTATTATGTTCGTTTAGTGAAAAGAACCTTCAACTTTCAAAATGGTTTTTTTAGACCCTGAACTTTGATGACCAGGTTTTCTAAACCCTACCAATTTTTAAAATCAAAACTAAACTTTAAACATAAAATTAAACCACAATTTCAAAGTTTAACAAAAATAGTATAATCCCAATTTTGATTAACTATACTATATTTTTAAGTTTCAATTTGATATTTTGGTTTAAAAAACTCGGTTATTAAAGTTTTGGTTTTAAAAACCCATTTTGAAAATTGAAGGATTTTTTCACCAGACGGCCATAGTTCAGGTCCAAAATACCATATATTTTAAATTTAACCACAAGAAGATAACTTACGTTGGGCATTTCTTAGCAAGTATATCTTTGAAAACTCGTTGCTCAACGTGACATCCTGATAAGTTAGTAGTGTAGCAATCACTGACCAATACATTTTCCAAGAGGACAGCAAGCATCCAAAACGCATCTTCTTCTGTTTTCATAACAAGTAATAGTAATGCTGCAACGTAGTTAAGTCCCTGCAATGTATTAAGCAAAGTTCTTAATCAAATCTTAAACAAAAATTAATAAAGCAAGTAAAAGAAAAAAATCCATTCATAAGGGAATTATACCTGACAATAGCCAACATCAGAATCACGAAATGAATACGCAACAAGTACTCGTCGTAGAGCAGCATGACCCTCTGGAGTATCTAACCACGGGTGGCCAGGGAACGTCCGCGGCAGATCCTGCCATGTAAACCAAAACAACATGAGCTATCTATTACACATAACACATAGAATAAGTAGTTTACATCAATGGATTGCATGAAGAAGGGCAAGGCAGCCATGGCTGATCATATTCCAAACATTGAGCTATAATCTCTATAAGTTAATCAAAAACTGATCTCAACACAAAAATCCCTAAGTAGATGTTGGATTTAGTCATCTAGATTTCATATTCACCTAGCAAATCTACAACAATGAATCAATCTCAATCTACCAGCAGCCAAATCAAGATCCTAAATTACATATTTCACCTAACAAAACTACATCAATGAATCAATCTCAATCTACCAGCAGCCAAACCAAGATCCTAAATTACATAATTCAAGAGATATATCCTCAACTTACATGATCAATCTGTCTTGTAGCCGGTGTAATTTGTCCATCAACAGCTTTGCTCAAGTCACTGTAATAACTCTCAGGTACTGTAGACTTCTTCTTAGCAGCACCAGAGATAGCAAACCAAACTTTAGGTCGAAGCACAGGTGGAATCCCCTTTCTAATGAGTCTTTTCAATGTAATAGCATTAGTCAAAGTAGAGAATTTGAGAGATGTTTTTAGGGCAATTCCATCACCAATTGATAAAATCTCTGGTTGAAGATACCAATTTAATCCTTTGCTAGCCTCTAATGACCACCAAACACGTCCTTGATTCCTCACTTTTTCCCTAACCTCATTCAATACATTCACATCATCAACATTACCCTCTACTGTAAATCCATACATATCCTGGAATTTAACGGTGATATTCGCTCGTCTCGCGTGGATACTTGGCCGGAGAATCGGAATCTGAGATTGTAGTTCAAAGGTAAGATCTCGTTTACTCGGACTCCCTAACATCATCAACCTCTAATAGATATTCCTGTGTTGATTTCTCGATAATTTCGCTAAAAATCGGAAGACGCAGGAGCTCACAGAACCATACGATAATGCCAAAATCTGATCCAGACAAATAGTATCGATTCATTGATATAAATTAAAATTAAAAAAAAAAATCTGTAAAATCTGTAGAATGAATCGAAGATGATTGATTACCTTAAGCCCTGAAGCTACCTTATCTTCTCCTCCTCCGCGCTCGATCTTTTTTTTTTTTTTTTTCTCAGAAATCCAGAAAGCGGAGAAAGAAGTCAAGAAACAAAGATTTTCCAAAAATGAAAAGAGCGACAACAGAAGGATACGCCAAATTAAGAATTCAAAATCTAATTAAAGAAATTCAACATTATTGTTACTTATAAGGAAAAAAAATATTGAAAATCTAGGGAAATGTTGAATACCGGTTCTAGAATTTTCATAGTCAAATTATGAAACCTAAAGGTTATGGATTTTCAAGTTTGATCTGTAGCAGAAGCTGTAGCTAGATGGTTTAAAAAATTAATTATACGTGATTGGCTGAATGGTAAAACGGTAATTATTAAATTACATAAAAAAAATTTTTATCAGACATTAAATTAATTATAAATTTTTAAATATACTGTATAAAGGTATTAATAATTTTTTTATACAAACAAAATAAAATATTTCAATGCTTTATTTTCTGTTGGATTAATTAATACTGATTGATTATTAAAAATCATTATGCTTTCCTGAATGCTTTTGAAAAATTTAGCTTCTGTTTCATTATAATTTCATGAAATTATACAAACCATAATACACTATTTTTTATACATTTTTCTTAAAATTTACAAATACAAAATAAATATTAAACAACGTGAATAATATCGTATATACAGGACAGGAGTGAAGTAAATCTTTTTTCATCTTTTTCATTTTTTTTTTGTCTCAAAACTTTTTTCATCTTTATCTTTTTTTGCCCAATCTTTATGTTTATCATTTTCTTACAATAACAAACAATCATCATTTATGTGTTTTTTTTCTATGGAAATGATATTATTGTACCCAAATCAACATCTAAAGTTGCAACGTTTCGTCACGTAAAAAAATTTCAAAATAATACTACTTTTGCTAGTGAATAAAAAAAAACAAATACAGAAATAAATATTATTTTGGTGTGAAGAAATCTTAAAAAATCTTAAAAGGAGAAGAAGAGCGTAATACGGATCGAATCTACTTTCATCTCCCGCCATATCACAGCAACCAAAAAGAGAAGCAAAAAGCAAAAAACAACTGTTTCTCTCTCCATCACACTCGGTAGAATCGTAATGGAGTTACCGGTGGTAGATCTGTCTCGTTACCTGGAGTTTTTAGCTGACCGTGGTGGTGAATCGGTTCATCAACTCGACACGGATCTTCTCGATTCGTGCCGAGAGGTAAGCCGGATCCTGAAGGAAACCGGTGCTTTACTGGTCAAAGATCCGAGATGTAGCGCCCAAGACAACGATCGATTTATTGATATGATGGAGACGTACTTCCAAATGCCCGATGATTTTAAGCGATTGCAAGAAAGACCTCATCTGCACTATCAGGTTCCTTAAATTCTCCGCAACTTTCGTTGTTTGCGATTTTATGATATTTCGCTTCTAATTGAATCTTTTACTGCCATCATAATCTATTTTAGCTGCTCTGTTTGAATTTCATCTATGTCGGGAACCTAAATTTTCGCCCCTTGGTCGATTATCAAATTTGTCGGAACCCTCCTCTGATTGTGATCGATTTTCGTTGTTTGCTTCAAATTAGTTATGCTGAGAGCACGTACTGCCAATTTCCTATACCAGAAACTGAAATAAGCTAAAGTCAGTATCCAATTTCGATGATCCACTGGGCACGAGTAGGGCTCGAACTTACGTATCTCTCAGTTGACCTAATTTGGGCATATCTCTTGGGATCGTCAGTATTGTCCAATATAGTAGTTTGTTGAAATATATTACTTTTTCTCAAGTCTGCAACAATTTTCACTGGTAAGTGGATAGGTAATTAAGTAGATAATTGATTGACTATGGTGGAATTAACAGGTTGGGGTGACACCAGAGGGAGTTGAAGTTCCAAGAAGCTTGGTTGATGAAGAGATGCAAGAAAAACTGAAGGCGATGCCCAAAGAATACCAACCATACACTCCAAGGGGACCAGATCACAAGTGGAGATACATGTGGAGGGCAGGTCCTCGGCCATCAAACACACGCTTTAAGGTATTATCTTGTTACATCTCTAGTTTGCTATTTTGTCTTTTAAGATTGTACTGAATAACCAGTGACATGCTTAGGAGCTCAACTCTGAGCCTGTCATACCAGAAGGTTTTCCAGAATGGAAAGAAGTAATGGACTCATGGGGTTACAAAATGATATCAGCTGTAGAGGTGAGGAACTTTGGTCTTAGACTTGGCATCTGATTCTTATTCAGCTGTAAACATTATGAGGTGGTGATTTTCTCATTAAGGTTGTTGCTGAAATGGCGGCAATTGGGTTTGGCTTGCCAAGGGACGCATTCACATCACTCATGAAGCAGGTAACTTCTTAAGATTTCTAATGTTGGCCCATTTGATTCATCACTTTTGTCAAGATTTTGTGAGAACAAAAGGAAATAGTTGTTCAGAGCATTGGTACTTTCATGGCTTTTGATTTCTTAATTTCTAGAGTACTGTGTTATGAGTTTCAGGGTCCTCATCTTCTTGCTCCAACCGGAAGTGATCTGAGCTGTTACAACAAGGAGGGCACGATATTTGCAGGATATCACTATGACCTTAATTTTCTAACAATTCACGGAAGAAGTAGATTCCCTGGTCTATATATTTGGTTAAGGAATGGTCAAAAGGTTGCAGTTAAAGTTCCCGTAGGATGCCTCTTAATTCAAACAGGAAAACAGGTAAGTAGATATTACCGCACTTTCTTTACTTTATCTTGAGTACAGTAGGCAAAAAATACAGTTACATAATTCCTTTTCACAACCAAGATCTGTAACATCCATAAACAACCAAATATCTTGATTAATTTAATCGAAGAACTTCTTCGAGGGCCTGTTACATAATCACATTAGTCCTCTTGGAGTCCAAAGATCTTGGAACTAACACTTCACTAAACTTTTGTTGATCATGTTTTTAGATAGAATGGTTAACTGCTGGAGAATGCATTGCTGGGATGCATGAAGTCGTTGTCACTAACAAGACTATAGATGCAATCAAATTAGCAAAAGAACAAAACCGAAGCTTGTGGAGAGTTTCCTCAACTGTAAGTTTATCAAGTTCGCAAACTCAACCCCATTTTTTTACTTAATTCTAAAAGATTTGTATATATTTGCGTATCGTTTTGCAGTTGTTTGCTCACATTGCTTCTGATGCTGAGCTGAAACCTTTGGGACATTTTGCGGAATCATCACTGGTTAGTAACTATCCAGTGATAACTGCTGGAGAATATGTTGAACAAGAGCTCTCTGTCATCAATTTAAAGGGAAAGAATGGAGTTTCATAGCTTGCAGACACTGAAGGTTTGAAACCTCTGCTTTTCTTGAGGAAGCTGATTTTGATTAATCAGCAGTTGATATGTCTAATTTTAATGTTTCAAATCTTTGTGTCTGTTACGTTTTTTATATGTTGATGTTCAATTTTATGATTATATATATTTTTAAGACAAGAAGTTTGTTTCTCTTTAAGAAAAAACTAGATTCTTTGGATTAGATAAGATTTGAACTGTGGGCCAAAATATTTGGATATGATATGAATTTACGAAAAATAATTTTCAAGTATTGAAATTAAAGATCTTTTTAATTGAGTTCAAACTAAATCTGAATAAATTCTGATATTTGTAATACATAAAAACTGAATAGAAAATATTTATAAAAAAAAATTGTAAGATTAAAAATTTTATTTTCGTCCAACCGCATTTCTGTTTGTAATATGTTCATTGTCTAATTTAAATCCAATATCAATATATAGAAAATAGAATATCATGTTTTTCATACAAACTCATCACTTGAATATGCACTTTTTTCTGCACTTTTTAAATAATTTTTTTTTCCACTGAATTACTTATATTAAGTAGAGAATAACCTTAGATAATATGTCACTATTTTATGAAATACACATAATTTTATTTTTATTTTTTAGTTTACCTAAAAAAACTGGAACAATAACTTTCATGTCCTTTTACCAAAAAAAAAACATGGATATTATGCAATAAACACAACTCAGTTCAGTAAAATCATTTTCAGTTCTCTCAATTCTATAATTAATCAAACAAGCTTACATTATTACATACAAAAATAGACAGATTGATCACATTCTGCAATAAAACAGAGAAAAAAAGACGAAGAACACAAAAATCAAGAAGATCCACAACAACTTTTTCCTTTAGAATCTATCTCTTGTCCAGACACAACAATGTTAGTACCTTGAAGAAGAGAAGCATCTCCACCACTATCTCCTTCATCATTAGCAATAAGTGTCTTTTTGCTAACAATTCTATAGATTTCAGTAAGAACAGTCAAAAAAGATGGTTCAACATTACTTGAATCTAAAGCTGATGTTTCCATGAAAAACAAGTTTTCACTTTCTGCAAATTCTTTAGCATCTTCAGTTGGTACAGCACGTAAATTACCCAAATCAGTTTTGTTACCTATCAACATTATCACAATGTTTTTATCAGCATGCCCTCTTAATTCTTCTAACCATCTAGCCACATGATCAAAAGATTGTCTCTTTGTTATATCATAAACAAGCATTGCTCCTACTGCTCCTCTGTAATATGCACTTGTAACGGCTCGATACCTACAAAAAAACAATCTCAATATTGAAATTCACAGCAAAACTTTGACCTAAATTGACATACAAACAGGGATTTCAGGATTAGGGATTGCAAATTAGCAAAGAAGAGGAAAGAAATTCACAGCAAAATGTTGACTTCAATTGACATCTAGTTTAGGGATTTAAGGAGAAAGTCAACGGAATCCATGGATTAGGGATTTCAAATTAGCAAAGAAGAGGAAATGAATTCACAGTAAAAGGTTGAGCTAAATTACATCTAGTTTAGGGATTTAAGGAGTAAGTCAACGGAATCCATGGATTAGGGATTGCAAATTAGCAAAGAAAAAGAAGTTCACAGCAAAATGTTGACCTTAATTGGCATCTAGTTTAACCATGGATTAGGGATTGCAAATTAGCAGAGAAGAGGAAAGACATTTACATCAAAATGTTGACTTAAATTGGCATCTAGTTTAGGGATTTCAGGAGAAAATCTACTGCATCCATGGGTTAGGGTCCTAGGGATTGCAAATTAGCAAAGAAGAGCAAAGAAACTCACAGCAAAATGTTGACCTAAATTGACATCTAGTTTAGGGATTTAAGGAGAAAGTCTACGGAATCAATAGATTAGGGACTGTAAAATTAGCGAAGAAGAAAACGTTGACCTAAATTGACATTTAGTTTAGGGATTTAAGGAGAAAGTCTACGGCATCCATGGATTAACGATTGGAAATTAACAAAGAAGAGGAAAAGATTCAGCTACCTTTCTTGACCAGCGGTGTCCCATATCTGAGCTTTGATAGTCTTTTTATCGATTGTAAGTGTTCTCGTTTGAAATTCGACACCGATCGTTGCTTTTGATTCAATACTGAACTCGTTTCTTGAAAACCTAGCGAGAAGCTGAGATTTGCCAACCGCGGAATCGCCGATTAACACAACCTTGAATACATAATCAATCTTCTGATTGAAATTGCTCTGATAGTTCGACATAGCTTGAAGAAGTAATTGATTGAAGGAGAAGAAGATCAGATTCGGAAACTAGCGAAAGATCGGTGAAATCATCTGATTGAGTCGAGATGGAGTTAGATTCCGCAGATTTGGAGAAAAGATTTAAGCGTATTGGTGAATTCAAAAGGAGAAAGTGGGTGGCGACTTGCGAGCATTTGCAGACGTGAGGGGAAGAAACGAGGACGGAGGTGGGTCCCATGTGGAAGCTTCTTAGGGGACCTCACGTGGGTCCCACGTGTTATACCTATTTTTTTGTTTTTTTTTTCTCAGAGTTATACCTATTTCTCTTCGATTTCATTTGCATTTTACTTTTTTGATGTTAAAACCATATTTAAATAATTAGATTTTAAAACTATATTAAAACTTTTAAACAATATACTATAGAAAAAATTAAGCAAATGATAACCCTAATGGGTTTTTGGTAAATACCACGATTTCGAAGGATCTAGAGTTAGATTTTATCTTGTTTCGGTCTATTAATTTGAGATTGTGATATAAAATTGATAATAAAAAAAAAAAAGTGAATGTTGTTGTGAACTTGTGTCTTTATTAGGTATAGAGTGAAATATATATACATGAGGTAGAAACCCTAATGGGCCTAATGGGCCGGTTAATAAGTCCATAAACATGATTTATAACACTCCCCATTGGACGAAATAACCGTGCCCGATACTCAACCGGGATCCCTATAATGCGCTGGGGAAATGTTGCCTCATTAAAACCTTACCAGGAAAACCCAGTGGGAAAAACCATGGTGAAGGAAAAAGAGTACAACACGCATTACTCCCCCTGATTTGAGCATCACTGTAGATCCTTAAGTCTACGCATCCCAATCTGATAAATGAGCTTCCGGTGTGTTGAAGTCGGTAATGACTTAGTGAATAGATCGGCTGAATTCTCACATGATCGGACCTGCTGAACTTTGACCTGACCATCCTTCTGTAATTCATGAGTGAAGAAGAA
>KE150540.1:0-11581 GCA_000411095.1 Aethionema arabicum
ATGATCATCTTATCTCTTGATAATTATTTTTGATAGATGATTATAGAGATGACTATACAATTATACATATCTCTAATCAACATACCATACACACATTAGGGTATACTTAAGATATAATAGATAAGGGATGAGGGTTAATCAATAAACCCAGATTCTAATTCTTTAACCGAAATCGAACCATCACGATATCGTATTTTATATTAGAATCTCTATTAGAATAAACCTAACCATCATAATTAAACCGAAAGACACATAGGTCATATAGAATACTCTAACAATTATTTAACACCGTAGACACTAATTCATCATATTATTACATTTTACAAATTGAAAATTAAATTAATTTTCACAATAAACGAGATATTAATTTCCCACGATAGCTAGGGATTGTTTTACTTATTTTCTCTTCATTTTATTCAAAAAAAAAATCTCATAGTTCTTAAGATTGAAGAATAGTTTTTTTTGAAGAACTAAGCTTTTAAGCATCCCTTTCTCGAAGAATCTCCAACCCCATATACCTACATATACACACAACAAACACACATTAATTACATAACTTAGTAACATATTTGCATCATTATTTTTCATTTAATTTTAATTTCTAAATTTACCTTCCAAGCATCATAACCGTGGCTTGTGGATTAATCCCCGGAGACTTAAGAAACGTGGAACCATCAATAACCCTTAAACCATCAATCCCCAACACTTTATAATTCTTATCCACAACTTTTCCAACTTGGCATCCTCCATGGTAATGATATATACTCATTACAGTGTCTATACAATATTGTCGCATATCGGATATCGAAGTTACATGCCTTGGCCTTAGATTGATGGGAAGAGTAAGCATGAGCTTGAAGAGCTCACGTGCGGTCACGCCTCGATACTTATACTTAGAGAAAGCTTTCGAGTTTATAACGTTAGTGATGATGTTAAGCCCTTCTACACACTTGTTTAAATCTTCTTGTTCTTGGTAGTAGTTGAATTTTACTGAAGGGTTATCATCTATGTTTTTGTTTAAGAGCTTTAGCTGACCTCTCGAGACTGGTCCGTTTGCTTTTTGGACGATCATACCCAAATTGCGAGGAAATTTCAATTGAATATCTTTGGAGTTTAAAAAATCTGTGATGTAGTTGACCGGGAATTGTGTAGTTGTATCGTTCGTCTGTAGAATATGTTATGAGAAATAATATATAATGTAATGTAATGTATTATAATTTTTGGATAATGACAAATAAAATTCTATGGTTTGGACGTTTAACAAAAAAAAATCTAAAAAAAAAGTGACAAAAAATTTATGTTTAGTTATTTGACAAATCTATCCATTTGTAAGTTGAATTAAATCGAGTCTTCAATCTAAAAATAAATGTTGTTGTGTGTTTTGATGACTCGGAAAAATAAAATAAAAATGCGTGTAGTTGTCGAGATAGATTGAATATAACCGGGTCGACCCTAACTTAAGTTCAACTTATTTCGACAACCATGGCACTTTTTTTTTTCTCTACGTCATCAAAACACACAACAACATTTATTTTATAAATTGACGATTTTGTTTAATTTGTTTAAAAGAAGAGTGGATTCCAAAAAAAAAAAAAAGTTATGGGATTCTTTTACCACGTTTTTGTTGGTAAAGTTTTTTTTTTTTTTGGCTAAACGTCTTAAATATAGAGTTTTAGTTACCATTATCCTACTAACTTTTAGTATTTTATGTTATGTGATGTACCTCATTGAGAAGCTTCAAAACGCCATTAAAGAAGCTAAGGGTTAAATTATAAGAAAAACCTGCACCACTTGTTCCTTCAATATAACTACCAAACTTGGAGATCCCCACAGCTTGTGCAAAAGACAACTCTTGAGGCTTAGGAGAAGGGACGTAGACAGTGTTCATTGGATTATCACCTAACCCTTGACCTACCATGGGGTTATCTAGAACCACTGGACTCACGCCGCGGGCTACGAGATGAGCTGCAGGGCCTACTCCACTTAGCATCAAGAGCTGTGGACTTCCCATGGCTCCGGCTGACACAATTACCTCGTTTGTTGTCTTGTTCAACAGTTCTGCCTTGTGGAACACACCATTTGTGTCTCGAAATATTACTCCATAAGCTTTTGGCTTCAGATTCTCTAATCCAAAACAGAGTTTCTCAAATCAGAACTTTAAATCCAAAGAAAATATGAAAATATCTTAAAAAAGGGTTCTGTTAATAAATTTATGTTCCATTTTTTATAATTTTTTTTATTAAATTATGATAATATATAGTCAAATACAAGACTGATCCTGAAAATACGGAGGTGGCACAATCCAAAATTGGGGTTGGTATTTAATATAAGAAAAATAATTTTTTTTACATAACTAAATATACGATTTGAGGACCGATATAATTTAAGGGTCCATGCAAAAAATGAGAGTACAAAAGTCACAATAAATGTGAAAAATATTACTCCATATCATATGCAAGACTGGATATATTCTAAAATATACTGTATGAATTAAATTAGAAAGGTTTGCATCATCATTACGATCTTTATGATACCAATTTTCGTTGCCTAATCCAAAATTAGTAACATATACATAAAAAATTAATGATTTACTATACCAAATTTTTCTATTATAACTAAATTAAAATTCTTAACAAACATGATATAAATTTATTCATCCAAAAACGTTAAATCTTCTAAAGCATTTGGTAAAAAAAACACTCATTTTTTTAAATAAAACCAAATATTTTTATGGATCTAGATTCGAAATCAAAACTTAACTTGTCTCATCCAGGACTGAATCTTTATATATAAAATATAAATAAATACCTTTGGTGGTAAAGAGGATCTTGTGGACAGAAGCGTACACATAGACTACAATATTATCGGAGTTAGCATACTCTAACAAACTAGCCGCCGAGTGTTTATGTCCAAACTCATCAAAAGTCGTAGCCGTAAGCTTAGTTCCCAAAATATGATCATACGTGAAACCATTGTACGGAACCACTCCAACCTCCAAAAGCGCGTCTCTAAACGCGGTTTGCCATTCCACAACCCGCGGTTCAAACACTAGTTTCTTTTCTAACCATTCATAAGCTGCTTCCACGTCAGCACTCTCCCACCCAACCTCCTCCACGTAAGCATCCTCCGCACGTGCGTAAACTCCGGCGTTAATCACTGAGCCACCGCCAAGAACGCGAGGCCGCACGTTGTAAACGCCGTCTTCAGAGATAAATAATTGTGCCCATGAGTTTGGAGTCACGTTGACGAAATTGTTGGCAATGTTGTCCTTGTAGGTGGCTCTCGGGTTTTCGTGGGGAGAGCCGCCGCGTTCGAGAACCAAAACGGTAGCGTTTTGAGAGAGAGTTGCGGCTAATGGACAACCAGAGGTCCCTCCTCCGATAACTATGTAGTCAAAGGTAGAAAAATTTGGTGCTAATTTTGCATCTTTCATAAATTTGTAGTTTTCTGTTTAATTTAATTCACCACAAAATTTAGGTATCTGAAATTTCGAAATATTAATAATATAAAAGAAAAATAATATATGAATATATACCTTGATCTGAATAACATGAGCCATGGAAAATGAAAATTGTGAGCAGAATTGTACGAACTAATTGGGAAAAATGAAAACTCATCATAGTCTAATGTTAAATTTGTTTATTTTTTTATTTAAGTGATGCATTTGTATAACAAGGATCAAGAGCCCCTTGTTCTGAAAATATTTTCTTTAACTCGTTGACTTTTTTTTTATATCAAAAAATATTTAGTTGAATTCCAGATTATTAAGTTTTCTATCAGTATATAATTTTTGTTTATTACTTAACATTTTTATAATTACTGATTTATAGTTAAGAAATTTAAAATAATAAATATTTGTAAGAATATAGTATTAAACTTTTTAAATGAATGATTAAAATATGTGAAAATCTAAAAAAAAAAAGCATTTATATGAAACAAGGGAGTATATGGTAAGCGACAACGTTATCAAAGAGATAATTCATCACCACATGTTTTACGTAGATCGATGCTATATATCTGGATTTTTTTGCATATAAAATACACACAACTCATTAACAAATCCCATGGGCAAACCGCAGTTGTTAAAGTATCATTTTTATTGAAATAATGATATATTATTAATATTATTATAAAATTCTTAACTTACTGTATATCGCGATAAAAAAAGCTTACCGTATATTAAACAGCAAAACAGAAAAGGGATGAAGATGAATGAAAAAAAAAAGGAAAAACGACTAAAAATATCCCCAACTTTTGTGAAGTGATAAATTAATAACTCTACTAAAAAAAATTTCAATTTAATCCTCAACTTGTCAAAAGTGAGTAAATAATACCTCAACTATTTAAAATGTAGTCAATTAATACCCTTACTAAAGAAAAAATTAATTTAATCCCCAACTTGTCAAAAGTGAGTAAATAATACCCCAACTATTTAAGATGTAGTCAATTAATACATCTCCATTAAAATCGTATAACGTCGTTTATTTGGATGTTTAAAACGGTCTATGTGACACGACACGTCAAAAATAATATAAATATCATTATTAATTATTTAGCATATCCTAGANGAAACCCTAAATCCCCAAATTGAACAATGTAAATAGACAAAGAAACGATGAAATCAAGCGATTTGTGTGAGATCATTTTGTTATATAATGGAGATGTATTAATTGACTACATTTTAAATAGTTGGGGTATTATTTACTCACTTTTGACAAGTTGGAGATTAAATTAATTTTTTCTTTAGTAAGGGTATTAATTGACTACATTTTAAATAGTTGAGGTATTATTTACTCACTTTTGACAAGTTGAGGATTAAATTAAAAAATTTTTTAGTAGAGGTATTAATTTATCACCTCACAAAAGTAGGAGATTTTTTTAGTCATTTTCCCTTGGATAATAAAAATTTTTTTTATAACTGAAAGTTTTTTATAACGGGCACAAAATGGTTTTATATTGGCAGTTGCTAGATTGAAAGAAAACATAAAGCGCTTGAAAACAAAAAAAAATTAGATCATGCATAGTGTTAAATAAATACTCTACATACTAACATATATAATTATTGAACAAATATCACATTTAATTTCTATAATTATTATGTTTATATGTAAAAACAATCTAGTTATTTTATATTCGGATTCAAATATTTTAGTTTTTAATTTATATTTAATGAATTGTTTGATCTGTATATTGCACGTACAATTTAATGATAATATAATTTTAATAAATTGAGAAAATATAATGCATAAATGTAAATGTGGACTATGGTTTGCAGTAATGCACACATTTGTCAAACGCATGCCTTTGTGGTTAATCAACTCCAGAATGTCTATTGTCTCTTGAAATCATTTAATAAATTATATAGGAATAGTTTAGATATTAAAAATATAGATATAATGACAAATGATTTTTTAATCACTCCACGGGTAATTAATTGCTCTTATCCAACTATTTTTTATAATTTTGAGATATTTAAGATTATGTCTAATAACAGTCTAATATCTTTTATAATTTTGAGATATTTTTTATAATTTTGAGATATTTTTTATAATTTATTAATAAATAACGGTCTAATATCTTTTTCCCTATAGATTAATATTGTCTAATGAAACATAGTGTAATTTTTTACAAAACAAATATTTATTAAATAGGGATGAATAAATTTTTTTATTCATATATATCTAGAAAATATAAGTTGATAAGATTGATATAGAATATATTTATTGATTTATCTAAATNATTATAATTATTTATACTATAGATAAATATACAAATTTAAATAAATGACGGTCTAATATTTTTTCCTAAAGATTAGTTTTATAGTGGTACGGTCTACAAATCAACGTTGTATTTAAAATTGCTTCTCAAATAATATATAGGGGATGTTTAAATATATTATAATCATTATACTATGGATAAATATAAAAATTTAAATAAATAACAGTCCAATATTTTTTCTTAAGAATTAGTTTTCTAGTGACACAGTCTACAAACCAACGTTGTATTTAAAATCGCTTCTCAAATAATATATAGGGGATTATTAAATAAACAAAATAAAAAATAGTTATCAGTTTTATAAAAATTTATGTTTATATTTTATCAAATAATTAAACTTTTAAAATTTTGTTTTTGGATTGTCATTTTAAAATAAAATATTAATGTTGTGTAAAATTGGGGAAAATCTACTAACAAATAAACATAATTATCCATCATAAATAAATTATAAATAATAATAGTAATCATTTTTTTTCGTGTTCATCCAAAGAGAAAATCTTACTCTTAACAAATTTCCAAAAAAAAAAGGAAATAGAATATAAGAAATCGTTGCTTTCAATAATTCAAATATATATATATGGGATATAGATAGTTACGTTATCAACCAAAGCTAAATTACAGTTATTCTCATCATCTTTTTCTATTTTCTTCAAATTCTTAGAAACAAAATCAATTTGTTTAATTAATCGTTGCAATGGATCCTACGGGAAGAATCATGAATCCTTATAATATTGACATAACCGTTACGAATTTGTCTCAATCAGCAGAAACAAGATCAAGCGTAGCGATAAGAGTGGAAAGTTTAATGTATGAGTACATGACAGTACACAACGGTCCATCAACGATAATTTCTTCTTACCCTTTGTCTCCTCCACAACTCGTAAATTTTGACATCACTAGTACCACTACGTCTTCAGAAATCGTTGAAAATATCTATAACCAACTTGGCATGAACTACTACCACTTAAGCAATAACTTAGCTTCACAAATTTTTCGTAAGGCTAATGAAATGGATTTGGAGCGTAATGCTATCTTCATGGACGTGTTCGTCACAATCTCTAACGTTCGTATATATTTTAGCGGAAGAACATTGGATGAAGAGGGAGATGACGAAAGTGTGGTAGAGAAATTGGTGCAAGATGGTGTGATGGGGGAGAAATTGGGGTTAGAAACGGAAACGTGTTCAATATGTTTAGAGAATTTATTAGAGGCTTCTGAGAAAGTTCCGACACGAATGTCATGTTCACATGTTTTTCATGATCGTTGTATCTCTCAATGGCTTCGCCGCAAAAACTCTTGTCCGTTATGTCGTCAAGTGCTCTTCAAAAGATAGAAGAATGATCCAAAAATATAAATTTTTCTTGTTTTAGATTTTGTTAGGGGTTTTAACGGACTAGAGTTAAATTTTGTGAAAAAAGAAAACTTTATATATATATATATATATATAGTTTAAGTTATCCCTTTATCTGATTATGACAAAATTTAAAGCACAATTATGTTTTGCAGTATTTTACGGTAATCGACTTTTTTTTTTGGATATTAAAAAGAGATGAATATCACTGAGTTTTTTTAAATAATCTTAGTAACTTACAAAACAAAATTGACTTAGTTTTAAGTTTTAACAAATAGTTTCAATATTTGACAGTATTTTTTAGTTTGTCTTCCAAAATACTTCAAAAAAATATATTTTTTCATACGAAAACAAAAATTAATGCAACATTAATTCTCTTTAGAATTTGAAAAACATAAATTTTCAAGAATAGGAATAATAAATTTTTGCTCTTTATTTTACAAAAATAAATACTACTAAATTTTTTCATTTTTTTTTTCAAATTTAAAGAAAATTTTGAGATATAGAAAACTATTGAAGATGTTTTAATGATGATCTTCTTACTTTTTAACGGAAACCATCCCTTTCTCGAAGAATCTCTAGCCCCATATACCTATACATATATTAAAAAAATCATACGTTATACAACTTAGTAACATGTTAGCATCATTAAATTTCATTTAATTTCATTTCTAACTTTACCTTCCAAGCATCATAACCGTAGCTTGAGGGTTAGTTCCCGGAGACTTAAGAAACGTGGAACCATCAATAACCCTTAAACCATCAATCCCCAACACTTTATAATTCTTGTCTACAACTTTTCCAACTTGGCATCCTCCATGGTAATGAAATATAGTCATTACACTGTCTATACAATATTGTCTTAAGTTGAACATTGAAGTTACATGCTTTGGCCTTAGATTGATGGGAAGAGTAAGCATGAAATTGAAGAGCTCACGTGCCGTCACGCCAGGATACTTGTACTTAGAGAAAGCTTTCGAGCTGATTACTTTAATAACGGTGTTGAGTCCTTGGACACACTTGTTTAGATCTTCTTGTTCTTGAAAATAGTTGAATTTTACTGAAGGGTTATCGTCTGGATCTTTGTTTAGGAGCTTTAAGTGACCTCTAGAGATTGGTCCGTTGATTTTATGGAGGATTACACCTGCTTTTGTTGTTATGTTAAACTGTAGATCTTTGGATTTTAGGAAGTTTGTGATGGATTTGGTCGGGAATTTTGTAGTACGGTTTGTCTGTATAATGTGTCATGAAAAAATAAAATAATAATTATTTTAACAAAAAAAATAACATGTAATTCGTATGTATATAATTCTATGTTTACTAACATTTTGAAAAAAAAATGCTTAAAAAATTATTCTATTTTTTTTGTCAAAAAATGTACTATTATCTTCATGATTTAAAAATTTTAATTAAATCGTGATAATAATTGTTAAAAGAAATCTCAATTTTTAATAAAAATATTAAAATTATGTAGTAAAAAATGACATTATCAAAATGGCTATAAAATCGACACAAAATTCTTTAAATTTAATTTGTGATTTTGTTGATTATATTTTCCATCTTTATTATAGTCTTACTATTTCATTTTTTTTGCTCTATAATTCTAAACCCAAAAAAAAAAATTAGTTGATCATATTTAGCTATTCAATTAAATTCATTAAGTAAATAAAAATATAACTTATTCAATGGCAAAAAATAAAAGAGCATTTTCCCTAGTTTTTTTTTTTATTAATAAAATTTAGTGTATAGATTTGTACCTCGTTGAGAAGTTTCAAAGCAGTATTGAAGAAACTCCGAGTTAAATTATAAGAGATACCAAAGGCACTTGCTCCTTCAATATAACTACCAAACTTGGTGATTCCCACGGCTTGTATAAGGGACACTTCTACAGGTTTAGGAGAAGGGACTAAGATGGCGTTCTTTGGATTATCTCCCATCCCTTGACCAACCATTGGGTTATCTACAACGATTGGGCTCACGCCGCGGCCCGCAAGATGAGCTGCAGGACCTACTCCACTCAGCATCAAGAGTTGTGGACTTCCCATGGCTCCCGCCGACACGATCACCTCGTTCATTCCCTTGTTCCCAAGTTCTGCCTTGTGGAACACCCCATTGGCGTCTCGAAATATCACACCGTTAGCCCTTGGCTTCACACTCTCTGTCCAAAACAGAGGTTTTTCATCTTTAAAATCCATAGAACATATGAAGATAATGGTGTTGTTCTTTTAATGTAGTTAGCACGCCAACGATAGGCAATAACTAGTGTTGGTTGTTTAGTTGTCGACAAGTGACATTGACTAGGTCATATTGTTTTGGCAACTAACGAATTTAGATTTAAGTTACTGAAATTTTTTGGCGTTTAGTTTTTCATCACTTTTCATAGCTGAATATATCGTTGAAACTTGTCGTCGAAACGAATGGCAAATAAACAAACATGTTTAGCCACAAATTTTTCAACAATAGAATTTAACGACAACAAAACACTATGAAATTTTTCCCGTTATTGTTTGTTATCTATCACTTCGTTCATCACTCGTTGCCGACCTTTAGCATAGGCAGGGTAGACGACTGTCATGAGCCCAAAATTGTTTTCTGGATTTATGTTTAATAAAAAAAAATCTGAATATTTTTGATAGTTTCAATTAAAATTGTCCATGGAACCAAGATTCTGTCCATTTTGAACTTTAAGATTTTCAAAAAAATTGATTAGTGACTAAAAAAAACACACATTTTTTTATTTTCTATTAGGGACTCCTATAACCCACATACCGGCCCTGCTCGTTGCTGGCGTTTGTCACATCCTCCATGACTTAAAAACGGTCACAAATAAAAAACAAATACCCAACATGTATGTAAAAATATACCTTTGGTGGTGAAAAGGATCTTGTGGACAGTAGCGTACAAGTAGACAACAATATTGTTAGAATTAGCATACTCTAACAAATCAGCAGCAGTGTGTCTATGTCCACTCCGGTCAAATATCGTACCACCAATTTTAGTCCCATAAATATGATCATACGTGAAATTACTATATGGACCGACTCTAACCTCCAAAAGCGCGTCTCTAAACGCGGTTTGCCATCCCATAACCCGCGGTTCAAACACTAATTTCTTTTCTACCCATTCATAAGCTGCTTCCACCTCAGCACTCTTCCACCCAACCTCCTCCACGTAATCCTCCTCCGCACGTGAGTAAAATCCGCCGTTCAACACTGTGCCTCCGCCAAGAACACGTGGCCGGAAGTTGTAAACACCGTCTTCAGAGATAAATAATTGTGACCATGATTTTGAAGTGATGTTGATGAGGTTGTTGAGGTAGTTGCCTATGTTGGTGGCTGAAGGGTTTTCGTAGGGAGAGCCGCCGCGTTCGAGAACCAAAACGGTGGCGTTTTGAGAGAGAGTTGCGGCTAATGCGCAACCGGAAGTCCCTCCTCCGATAACTATGTAGTCAAAGGTAGAAATATTTGGTGCTAATGTTGCATCTTTCATAAATTTGTACTTCCCTGCTTAATTATTCACCACAAATTTTAAGTAATCTTGAGTTATATATCAAATATATTGTCACATATCAAGAAAATAAAATATATGACTATACCTTGAGCTGAATAACATGAGCCATGGAAGATGAAAATTGTGACCAGAATAGTACGGAATAATTTGTAAAAATGAAAACTCATTGTAGTGAAAGATTTTATTTTAATTAATTGGTATGTGGTGCAATTAATTGGTATGTGAGTTTTTATGGGATTTATATTATAATTAAGGAGCATGAGCCTTTTGTTTTGGATCTGATTAGCTCCATATATTTTTTTAATTGGAAAATATTGAGTTGAATTTGTGATTAATTAATATAATTTGTGATTATACCACTTATAATGTTGGATATAATGTTAGGACATTTTTACAAAAAAAAACTTGAATGGGGGCAGTTTTGCAAATACCCCAAAAAAGAATGTTATTATACAATTATTTGATTGAATAACTAGAGACCGTAGAGACTGGTATTTGAGTTAGAGCATCTCCAATGTATAACTCTATTTTTCACTCTATTATAGAGATGCTCCAATGTATTACTCTATATTCAATTATATATATTTTTTATTTTTTTAATTATTAATTGTTAAATTATTCTTAAAAGTTACAAATAATATCTATTTATTTATTTTTGGAAATGACACTCTTAAATTGTTAATTGTTAATGATATCGGTGGATCCGAAACCGGTTTACCACTCTATTAAGTTTTAATTATGAGTTTTAATTATTAATTTTTATATTTATTGTAATTTATTGTATTTTTTTGTTTATTCTGTTTTGATTATGAATTTT
Source organism: Aethionema arabicum (assembly GCA_000411095.1). Lineage (NCBI taxonomy): Eukaryota > Viridiplantae > Streptophyta > Magnoliopsida > Brassicales > Brassicaceae > Aethionema > Aethionema arabicum. The sequence continues at coordinate 11,454 of KE150540.1, forward strand.
AATGGTATTTAAATAGCTAAACTAGATATTTAGTAATTAAATTTTGACAACATATACTTTTTTTAATATAATTAGTTTAAATTAATTTAATACCTAAAAATAATATAATAAATTTTATATATAAAATT
>KE150540.1:19538-30282 GCA_000411095.1 Aethionema arabicum
AGAAAACGGAGGAAGAGAAAACATGCGACGGATAACAACTCCTTGACTTCGGGTTTAGCTCCGATAACGGCGTCAAATTACGGCGTTAATAACGATAATGTTAATACGCAGAACTTGATGCCGTTTTGGCCCATAGGAGGGCCCATGGTCTGGCCCAATCAATCAGCTCAGATGTGGGCCTTCCCTACTACGACGCCGTTTGTTAACGTCGCTACTAAACCGGAGATTTATGACAAAAAAGAACGTCAGTTTTTAGGTAGCTCGGAGAATACATCGCCGTCGTTATCTCCCAAAGACTTAGGAGTATAACTTGTGGTTTTGTTTTTTTAGCAGTTTAAAGAGTTAGGAGAATAATTTAATTATATGATTTTGGTGAAAATTTATGTTTATGATTGAGATTTAACGATTTTTTATGGTTAATGACATGACACTAACAAGTAATTAGTTAAAAAAAATGACATTGTAAGTACATTTTTGGGCTTAATTTAAATGAATTAAAGATTCGGCACTTGATTACTCTTTTTTTCAGTTTTTTATAAGAAAATTTTCAAGTTTTTTCTTTTGGATCTTTTCGATTTAAGGGTACAAAAATTAGAACGTAAATTGTTATCAATAATAAAGAGATTATCAAGATAATTATGTAAGGAATTATGTTAAGATCAAATCAAACATATCAATTTAACACATCTGACTTTTTAGATATAAATTTTTATTTTATTCGAATCTAGATTCCATGTAGCTAAATCAAATACAGTATTTAAAATTCTACTTGATCTTAATTGTGTGTTGCACATTTAATGCTAAAGAATTTAACATTTAAATATATAATACTATATGCGAATTTATGGAACCAAATTTTAATAATATCGTTAGAAAGAATCTTCGAATTTAAATTTAATGCAAACACAATAATCTGCAAACTTTGTTAATTAAATAAAATCACTAACTCAAGATTGTTGTGATGCATTAAATTGAAATTCAAAGATTCTTTATAACGATTTAATTAAAATTTCAGTTCCATAAATTCGCATGTATTATATAAATGATAATTTCTTTAGCAGTACACAGTACACGTGTAAAGAAAAATATAAATATTATATGAGAAAAATTAAAAGATAGTACAAGAAAAATCCTTTACCAACCGTACCGCTAAGATATTAAACCAAACACTGATAGGTATAACTCAACAGTAGCTACCTTTTATTTATTCATTTTCTTTTCTATGCCGACTTGAGATGAAATGACACGTGTTCATTTGTTTTCTTTAAGCATTAAACTATAATCAGAACAAGCTAATGTTTTTCACCAAATTATAGCTTCTTTCATGGCTTAGATTTAATTAAACATTTTTTATTCTTGTATATTCAACTTATATTTACAATTTCCGTCCTAGACTATTTAATTTTTAATATTTCACCATTAGTTTTATCATTTAAATCTACCAATAATAAATAGTTATATGTTTAAATTACTAGAAACTTCCTACGATATATATTTTTTGTGATTAGATATTAAGATTTATTAATTATATTTACAATTTAATAATTAAATTTTAAGTGTAATTTGGTTATTTAATATGTATAAAACGTAATTTTGAAACATATATATAAATTAGTGTGTTTTTTGTAAAAGAAAAACATTTCAAATTAATGTATTTTTGTAGTAATCTCGTTATATACCAATTATTTTTTTGGTAACTCTTGCAATTCAATTTTGAGGTATTATCTTTTTATATTTCCCTGCTACCATAACATCTTACCGTAGTATAACTTTGACACTTTTCTTAACAATAAATTTGTTATAATTATTATGTCGTCTTTGAACTAAAATATTATTGTTTAGTTATAACCGTGTTAGGTTAAAAAACAATTAAAAGGGGGTCTTTTTAATTTATTGTGTTATGAATTTTTTTTAACTAGCTTACTAAACAACGTCTAATTGCTCTGCCAAACAAAAGTCTTAAATGTTAATTAGTTTTGAATGTCACTATTATTGCCCACAATTTATTCTGTTAATAAGTTCATATATAAGCAATTCAATTAATTAATATATTCTGTGGCTTATTATTTTTGCCCTTTATTTCATTGCGTATTTATTATATCCAATATTGCGGTATGTAAACTGAGTAATTCTATATTATATAGACATAATAGTTTAGGAAAAACTTAAATACTTAGAGCAACTCCAATGGTGTAATTTAAGGGGTGCTTAAGCCCATTTTTCTTGGATTTTGTGCCACTACAAGTGTTTAAAATGCTTAGTTAAGGATTGGTGTTTGCACTGTTCACGGGGCCCACTGATTATGTGGCGGCCCGTAAATGGTCAATTTTTTTTTTCAAATCTAAAAAAAAATAATAATAAAATATTAAAAAACACATTTTATTAAGCATCTTTTGATTTTTCACCATTGGAGATAGCCTTAACACTTTATTTTGGTACGTTTTTTCTTTAAAATTAAATTAAACCTTGTCAGATACACACAAAGTTATTCACTTTCATTGCTGGATATAATTTTTAAATTTACTATTATATCAGTTCTATCAATATTTGATGGGTAATATACTTCAAATATATTGAGCATGCCATTTAAGAAAAATATTATTGTAAAATTTAACGATAGGAAAAATAAACATATTTTTAGATTCCCTACTTTTAAAGTTATCAACAAAAAATAATAAACATTCAAAATATACAATAGAGACCCCTGACCAATGCAAAGCGAAAATCCACTTTAAAAAAATAAAAATGCTTTTCAAACTATACTCTTTCTAAGAAAATCTCAAAATAATTATATAAATATATATTAGTTAGAGATATAACAAATATATATATATATATTCATGGTCAAAATTAAATTCTATATTTCAACACCGGTTGCACCATATATTATAACCAAAACAGCACATGCTTAGCCTCAAAGTACATTATAATATATGCATGTTTGTTCCACAAATAATTTGAGTAACTTTAAAGCATAGGTTATATACATTGTTCACATTTCTAAAACTCTTTATAGTCTCCAACTCCTTATATAAACCAATATCTCTAACTATTCATCATCAAATCCTCAAAACACATTTTGTTTTCATAACCAAACTTAACCATAAAAATGAGCAAACTCATTTTCTCCATGTTTTTTCTAGCTCTTGCCATAGCTACATCACAAGCTGCTCTTACAGCTCATTACTATGACCGGTCATGTCCTGCAGCTGAGAAAATCATACTCGAAACCGTCAAGAACGCAACTTTGTTTGATCCTAAAGTTCCAGCTCGTATCTTAAGAATGTTTTTTCATGATTGTTTCATCAGGGTATGAATCTTATGTTTTCTTTATATATCGAAAAATCGGAGAGAAGTTTGAGTTTAATTTCATGGTTTGGTTGGGTTTTGCAGGGTTGTGATGCATCAATTCTACTAGATTCATCACAAACAAACAAAGCAGAGAAAGATGGTCCACCAAATGTCTCCGTACGTGCGTTTTACGTGATTGACGCTGCGAAACGGAAGCTAGAGAAGGCTTGTCCCGATACAGTCTCGGTTGCAGACATAATAGCCATAGCGGCTAGAGATGTCGTCACTTTGGTGAGTATTTGTTGTCTTGTTTTGGTTTAAAACTATCTTATATGATAAAGAAAATGACTAAAAAGATTTCATAATACTGTCAAGTATTAAATTAATATCTCATTTTTACACGAAATTTAATCATCAATTTATAAATATAGTCAAATAAAACTTCAAGTTTTATAAATATATATGACGAATTATTAGTGTCCATAATGTTAAATCTATCAAATTCCAACATCAAATTTATCGGCAAATCCAATTTTATGGTGAATCTAACTCGCACGATTTTGGTTTTTTTTTTTTATGTTGGTCTCGATTATGTTAATATTGCTACTAATTCGTTTAATTTGTCTAACGTTATAAACACTAATTCTTCACAATTAAAAAATTTAAGAGTTTTTTTTAACTCATAAGTTTAAGAGTTTTATTTAAGAGTTTTATTTAACCATATTTTACAAATTAATAATTAAATTATTTTCGCAATAAATGAGATATTAATTTACAACTTGATTTTCGACAAAAAAAAAAAAACACTTGAGGATAATCAAATTATTATTTTTTTTTAAATTCATTTTCCCTAAATAATAACCGAACTCTCTTTTCCTAGTCCGGTGGTCCATCTTGGAACGTACTTAAAGGACGCAAAGACGGAAGAATCTCACGAGCAACCGAAACCGCCGGTCTCCCAGCACCAAACTTCAACGTTTCTCAATTAATCCAAAGCTTTGCCGCAAGAGGACTCTCCATTAAAGACATGGTTGCACTTTCCGGTGGCCACACGATCGGTTTCTCTCATTGTTCTTCTTTCGAAGGACGTGTTAAGAACTTTAGTAAATTCAACGATGTTGATCCTTCAATGGACTTTAACTTTGCGCAAACGTTGAAAAGCCAGTGTCCTAGATTCAATAGAGGCAAGAACGCAGGAACGGTCTTGGATTCGACTCCCTCGGTCTTTGATAACGTTTATTATAAGCAGATTTTGGCTAGGAGAGGTGTGTTTGGTTCGGATCAAACGCTTTTAAGTGATTATCGAACTAAGTGGATCGTGGAAACGTTTGCTAAAGATCAAAATGCGTTCTTTAGAGAGTTTGCAGCTTCTATGGTTAAACTTGGAAACTTTGGAGTTAAGGAGTTTGGAGAAGTGAGGATTAACTCACGATTTGTGAATTGAGTAAGTGAAAGTATGATGATGATCAAAGAAAGGAGATGAGAGTTTGTTTTTATATTTGATTTTAAATTGTATTTGATAATAATCTAAACCGTTTATTTCTTATATATGTTACATGTTTTTTTCTAAATCTCTTATGGTTTCTTTATGAGTTGCATTATGTTTGGAGACGTTTATACTCTTGATTTGGCTTAGTTTTAACTAAGTTTAATTAAATCTTATAAACAACTCAAGATTTGGCTTAGTTTTAAACTAAGTTTAAATCTTAAAATTTGAAATCCTATGACTTTAAAGATTGATGTTAGCTGATATACATTATTAATTTTAACCCATTTTTCATTTAAGTACACAAATTATTGGCGATCTTTGAACAGCAAAGCCCACTTATATGTTGAAGAGCCTACACATGCAAATTTAGCCCAACTACGATATATATATCTAGTTAACATGTTTTTTTTTAAGATTGATGTTTTTTTTTAAATCTCAAAGCATGAATTTAAGGTAACCACAAGTTTTATTTCTTCAAAGACATAATTTGAAAACTTGTATTTATTTTTCAATAAAATAACAAGTTGAAATGTTTTACCAAAAAAAAAAAGTTGAAACCTTTTTATTAATAAATAACAATTTGTCATAGTTCTTCTGCATAGTTTCCCAAAAAAAAAAGTTAAAAAAAGAGTTTCCGGAAAGACCCACCAAAAAGTGAAGTACTAATTATTATTTTTTATATAAGAAACGAAATGATTATATTATAAACTAATTAACTCATTGAATTAATAGTCCAAACCCATACGCCGTTCCAACCCAACCTAAGAAAATATTAGATTTGGGCTTAGTCAGATATATAAATAATTAAATAGTCCAAATCAAATTTAGGAGTACTAAAGTCTTAAATAGGTGATTTGTAAAAAATTTAAAAATGCCCAGATTCATAAAAAAGTTAAAAAAAATACAATATGTTACATATTCCTCATATCGCAATACAAAATTAGGATACAAGCTGAACTTTATTCCTCCCCTTCTTTCTTGTGATTTCTCGACACATATTTGATAATTTAAATCTTCCAAAAGCAAAAGAGGAATATTACTAAACTCAACAAATAAAAGAAAAAAGAAGTAATAAAAAAAATAAATAGAATCTATGTAGTCTATAGAAGACAGACGAGGTCGCATAGCACATAAGCTGACATTGATTTGGGAGGAGTGGAGAAACACACGTGGCATAACCTCATTGGTTTAAAATGCACGTCATTGTACGATGAAGTTGACGCGCCGATCGAAGAACACTATTCTTTTTTTTCTTTTCTTTTTTTCCATTCATCAATGTATTCTAACCAATTCCAAAATATAATAATTAATATTATTTTATTTTATTTACTTATTCTTTTTATATTTCATAATTTTTATTTCACAAAGACTTTTTTATTTCTAGTTAACTAACTTTTTTTTCTTTCTATTCTTAATTTTACCAAAAACAGATAAAAGTCATGGACGTTTCTCTAATCAGAAGCTGGGAATCACTTGCTCCTAAAACAAATATATATAATAATAAATATTATTATTTTTTATACTATATTCTATTGTTCATCAATTATTAATCCAACTCGCATCACAAAAAGATGAAAAATCTATTTTCTTCCTTATCATGTTTCCCCCAAATTAATAAGAACAAAGAAGCACAAATTCAAAGTTAGGGTTTCTAGCTTCTCTAACAAAGACACAAAGGTAATAAAAAAAAGCCATAGCTTAACAAGATCTACCTTAGTTCTTCTCTTCTTTTATTTCTCTTTGTTGAAAACCTAGATTGGAAATTTCTGTAAACGAATCTTGAAAATAACTTAAGTTTTCAATCAATTTCTTGAAAATCAGATTTTCAAGAAACCATTTCTTGAAAATCAGATTTTCAAGAAAACATCTCTTGAAAATCAGGTTTTCAAGAAACCATTTCTTGATTTTGACTTAAGATTTTTGTCTAATTTTGTGGGTTTTAAAGTTAGGGTTTTTTTTTGTTTTCAGTCTGAATTGATTTAGGGGAAGATGGTGAGAGGGAAGATTGAGATCAAGAAGATCGAGAATGTTACGAGCAGACAAGTAACTTTTTCAAAGAGAAGAAGTGGTTTGTTGAAGAAAGCTCATGAGCTTTCAGTTCTATGTGATGCACAAGTAGCTGCCATTGTTTTCTCTCAAAGTGGAAGATTATATGAATTTTGTAGCACTGAGTAAGTTAATTTCTTTCATCAAAAATTAATATTTTTTCTTGTTTAATTTAATTTGGTAAGTATTTTACTGTATCTCTTTGCTGACTAAATCGTACTAGAGATTTTCCTTTATACACGTTAAAGATTCTGCTCTCTTTCTCTTTTCTTAGGCTAGTTTTCCCTAGAAATTGTATTTTTTTTTTAAAAATTTTATTAAATGAAAGTGATAATAATACCAATTTAGTACAAACATATAGAGTTTTGAGGAAATGGGGAGCAAGTGGATTAGGGTTTGAAGACAAAAGAGTTTTCTTGAACACTTAAATTTCCTATTTCCTTGGAACTTTAACTCTTAAACACAGTTTAATATTTTATTTCAAGTTGGTTCTAATGAATTTTTATGTGGTGTGACTTTGATTTCATATTAAAAAATTTTATGCATTTTCTGCATACCAAGTTACCAACAATGTATTTGATGGTCACAAAATGAATTATATCCAGATTTGATATATGATATTCCATAGCTTCTGCTTCTCAATTGATACGAGTTTTTGATTGCATATTCATTATAAGTAAATGTATATACATAATTCACCTATTTGCATCTCTTGTAAAATGAACATTTTCAGGATGCAGAAAATGATGGAAATGTATTGTAAGTATAGTGAAGACTCTTGTGTGGCAGAGAAGTCCCAAGTAGAACAATACTTGCAGGTTTCTATCTTTTACTTATATACCAATTCTTGATTTAATTTCTTGAAACATTTGACTTATTTACATTTTTGGACCAAAATTTAGTTTAAATGAAACCCAAATTGGTAAGCAACTCTATTTTGGGGTTTGTAGGGACTAAAGAATGAAATGAATACAATGGTAAACAAGATTAATCTCCTTGAAGTTCATAATCGGTTAGTATATATACATATTTAGTTTCAATCCTAAGAATTTAACAAAACTAATAACTTATTAATCGGCGCAACTAAATCTATAAATGTGTGTAAAGGAAGCTGATGGGGCAAGGTTTGGGTTCATGTTCAGTCGAAGAACTTCAAGAAATGGACACTCAGATTGAGAAAAGTCTTCGTATTGTCAGATCAAGAAAGGTACAAATATATACATAGATCTTAATAATGTAATAATGTAGATGTTTCATTGGTTGATTTTTGGTACGTATAGGCTGAATTATATGCAGATCAACTAGAGAAGTTAAAAGCAAAGGTACTTAATTAGTAACACTTATATTATACAATCTTTTAAGCTGTTTAACTTGTGATTGAATTGTAATCAATGTTTCTTCAGGAGATAGAACTCTTAAATGAGAGGATGTTGTTGTGTGAAGGGGTAAGTATATTAATTACACATAATTGGTTAAACTTTAGGTTATATTTTAATTATCTCTAGATTCATTCAATAGTTTATAGTACATAAGAAAGTGTGAAATAGTTATAGAACAAACCAAAACTGCTATTGGTTTACTTTTCATTTACCAACAGTCGGTCTAGTGGTTTTTTTTTGGGTATGTGCTCCAAAGAATCACAGTTTGATTCCGAGGTTGGGAGGAGATTGACTTAATTAATTGTGGATATTTACCCGCTCTCAGCTTTGGTCCGAGAAAGATGTACGGGTCATATGGTCTAGCGCTTCACAGTTAAAAAAAAACCGCTAGAACGCAAAACCTTAGCAACAACTCGTTTTTTTTAGCAAATTAAAATAAGCGTTAGATTCACCACAATAATCAAATCATAGCTATTGAGTCGTACCAAAAACAATGTTATAGCAAATTTGTAACAAATTGCTACGCTTTTGGTAGATTGTAGCAACGTGACATGTATATGCAGGTCATAGCAAACACAACAATAACAATGTTGTAGCACTTTATAACCAAATTTGTGACGTTTTGTGTAACCATATATGGTGTCTTCTATATATATAAGTGAGGTCTAGTTATGTTTTATAATATATCTTAACTTTTGGTTGTTTCAGGAAAGAGAAAAGATGGTGTTAGCTATGAAGAGTAACAATGGCGGAGATGAAAGTAGTAGTAATGGTTGCAGAGAGGTTGAAACCGGACTATTTATTGGATTACCAGTGCATAGGCTTTAAATACTTGAACATTTTGTATACTAATAATTCAAAGTAGTTTGATTTATACAAAGTTCTCTTAGGGGATGATATATATATGTATGTGTTTCTATGGAGATTGGGAGCCTTTGATTAAACCGAACAATTCTGTCACTTTTTAACAGCATCTCCGAGAGCAATTTTACTTTGTAATAATAAAACATCAAATTCCTCTAAAAAAAACCTCAAGTATTTTCAATTATAGTAGTTATCATTATTTTCAAAATGAGTAATTAATATTGCAAAATATATATTCTTAAGTATTATATTATTTGGGTTGATGTCACACTTATTAACCTTTTTTGTAATGCTAAAATGAGTAATTAAATAATGTGTTTATGTAAGTTTTTTTTTGTTGGTAAAAGTTCTTATGTAAGTTTAACTTTGTGTTTTTTTTCTGTATGGAAATTTTGTTCTATATTGATATTTTTCTATTTAAATATATTATTATTATTTTTAGCTTATGTGTAATTAATTATATAAAACTAATTTGAAATACTATAAGGTAAATAATCATATAGAGTAAAATGATTATAAAACTTAGTAATTTTGTTAACTCGTAAAATTATTTATGAGAAATATATAACTATACAAGGATTGAAATACTAAAGAATAATATTTTTGAATCTTTGAAGAGTAAAACCTCAAAATTAATCTTTTTAAAATTCAAAAAAGGGACTATGATATTTAAATCCTAAATTGTTTTTATTTGGCGAAAACATCCTTCAAACTCGAATTAATTAGAGTATAATTCCCCTAGATAATATACAAGGACTTAGCCACAGAAACGGCATCGTTTTGATGTTTACCCCTAGATGATATACGACAAGGACTTAACCACAGAAACGGCATCGTTTTGAATTTAATGCCTGCTACAGCCTGACGTCGTTTGGGCTTTATACCTAATCCTATCTAAACTGTTAGCTTAGCTTTTGAAGAGGCTATCAGAGAGCATCGAAAAGGTCTTGGATTTGCGGGAAGTGGTAGTACACGTGGCGACTTTTTAATGGTTATGGGTTCACGTTACTGTACGATGTTGTCGACTCGGTAATCGAAGAAGCTGTCCAATTTTTTTTTTTTTCCCAAGCTGTCCAATTTCTTTCGATTAATCAAACCTCTTTTTTGCATTTAGTGCTTTTTTAATATTCATTCACAATTTTTATCCAATTGGGTGGTGGTATACCGGTTAAAGTATTCATGTTTTTTTTTTCTTAATAGTGTTCATGTTTATATTGAAATATGAATTAATAAAGTAAAACATCTCTTAGAAAAACAATTTGTCACTAAATAATATGGTTGTCCACTTGTAAGTTATTTTCACTATTTGTATTTATTGTAATTTAAGTGAAAAAAATTGTTTTTATTTTTATTTTTAAGACTACATTTTTTTAACGTTATTTTTAAGACTATTTACAATAAAAAAAGTTTTCGATAGTTGTCATAAAAAAAATTTGTCACTAAAAATTGTTGTTTTAAAATTTTATTTCAACAGTTGAAATTGTTACATATTGTATTCAACTAAGTTGAATTATTTCAACTTTATCGAAATTTTTTGTAGGAGAGATAAAGTTGTGATGTTATATATTTTGATTGAATTAATTAGATTGTAATTTTTTTTATCTTAATTATTTAAACACATATATTTGATAATAATTATATATATATACATATATATATTTAAATATAATCTTAA
>KE150540.1:30763-49429 GCA_000411095.1 Aethionema arabicum
TTATTATTAAGATTTTGTTTTTCACCGATTTAAATTATAAGATTAAAAAAATGTTTTAAGTTTTAAATAATTGTGTATGATTATAAGTTTTTAATTATTTTTGTAAAAATTTTAAGTTTTAAATATTTGTTTTTAACATTTATATTTAAGATTTTAAACATTTATATACTTTCTCTATCTACTACCTAGGTAGCTTAATAAAATTAACACAAAAACAAATCAAAGATGGAAGATTCTTTGATCATATATACATATTTTAAGTAAAAACAAATAAAAATAAAAATAAAAATAAAAATAGAGTTAGGGTTTGTGGCTCTTGCGCTAAGACAAAGGTAAATCAAAGTCTTAAAAGAGAATAAAATCATTCATTTAATTTATGTTTCTTTCTCTTAATTGCTTAAGAGATTCATCACTTTCTACCATTTTAATTTCTTCTTACATCTCATCATTATTGCTTTTTTTCCCCTTTCATATCTTATCTTTGAAGATAATTATTCCTTATTCCCTTATCAAATTTGTGTTCTTGTGTTTGTATTTGTTTGAAGCGAATCTCTGTTAACCTTAAGTTTCCAAAGCTTTCTTGAACAAATTACCTCACTAATTTACTTTCTTGGTAACTTATTCAAATCAAGAAGCCATTTTTTCTAGGTCTTGACTTTAATTTGGATCCCTTTTGACTTTTCTTTGATAAAATCTTTCAAGGGTTTTGTAGGAATGGTGAGAGGGAAGATCGAGATCAAGAAGATTGAGAATGTTACAAGCAGACAAGTAACGTTTTGTAAACGAAGAAATGGTCTATTTAAAAAAGCTCATGAGCTTTCGATTCTTTGTGATGCTCAAATTGCAGCTATTATCTTCTCTCAAAAAGGAAGATTATATGAATTCTCTACATCTGAGTAAGTTTAATTTCTTTCGTTTTATTGTTTTTTTATTAATTAATTGGAGTTTCTTACAAGATCTTGACTAAATCGTACTAGCTAGAGATTTGTTCATCTACTGTTTCAAGATTTTGCTGTTTATAGCTTCTTCTAGGTGTTAGATTTTCTCAATATAGATATGCTATTTTCATATTTGTGTGTTGGTGGTTGTTGAGGATTATAAATCTCATGAATTGAGGTCTAGTAATTGATTTAAAGATTGTTAATTTACAAGGGAACTTAGATGAAGAAAAATTGGTTTTATTTTTGTGAAATTATATACTATAAAGTTTTTAATTTTCTTCAAGCACGAACAAGTGATTTAGGGTTTCAGAAACAAAGGTTCTTGAGTAGTGAACCTTTTCTTTACATTGGAACTCACATATCCAATTTGGCATTATTTATTTCACAAAATTTCCTTTAATGAAAATAAACTAAAGGGTTTGTTCTTTTGTTTGTCTCGGAAACACGGACAAAAATTTATGTTTGTTAGACGTATTGCTGAAATTCATCGCTGAGTAAGTTCTTTTACTTGTAGTTGGTTCAGTCACAAATTTTGGCGATTAAAAATTAAACACTAAAACTCTTAGTGATTTGAATTTTAAATTCTTCATCTGGAACTCCTTACCAAAACACGGTAGCGTACCAGCGAGCGACAGATAAACAAACAAGAATTTGTTGTTGTCGTTGCCATGGTGGACAACTAAACAAATAACATTATTTATTGCTCGTCGCTGATACAAACAAATTGATTTAAGTGACCCTAAATGAAAATGAAAATCATATCTTATATATACATGAAACTGATCCTAGAGTATTTTTGTCCTAAGCTGTTTTAATTTAATGAAAATTTTGCTATGTGTTTTCAATTATTACCTATTATATATTGTTAGTAGTTATTGTAAATAGGCTTCTCAGTTTAGTCAAACAATTCATCATTTGAGGCCTATTTATAGAGGAAATGTTCATATATAGTCAGAAAATTTAATGGTCTAGTAAGCTAATCTACGTTTTTTTTGTTATAAATTTTCTTTCTCTCTCAGCACTGATAAGCTGCTTGAGCGATATGGGAAGTATAGGGGAGATTATATTGTTGCAGAGAGGCCTCGACTTCACCAATACTTACAGGTTCCTTTTGTATATTCTAGTAGTTATATATTTAATTTCTTCCCTTTCAAATATAATAATATAGAGTATTTTGGTAAAAAGAAGTTCTTTCAATAGAATGTGTTTTACATTTGTAATGTGAAAAAAATATATGTTTTGATTTTTGTTATTTTTTTGTGTGTGCAATAATTGCCTAACATATAGAGGTAATTTGGTTAAGTTAAAATTTTACTTAATAAATGTGCATTCAATGAAAAAACTTTATATTAAAAAGAAATATATAAGTTTAGATTCATTTTGAGATTTGGTTGGGTGGTAGGAACTGAAGAACCAAAGGTCTACAATGATGAGAAAGATTGAGTTGCTTGAAGTTCATCACCGGTTTGTATTTTTCTACCATATTATTAGTATATAAACAAATCATGTTGATGATGATGATGATTATGATGATGATGGCTATATTATATATGTAAACAAAGGAAGCTGATGGGGCAAAACTTGGGTTCGTGTTCGGTAGAAGAACTTCAGGCGATAGCTACACAGATTGAGAAAAGCCTTCACCTTGTTAGATCCAGAAAGGTAAGAATAATACATAGAAATGTAATGATATATTTGTATATCTTTTGGATCGTCACTTACAAGTGATTTATATTTGATTTTGGATACTATAAACAGGCCAAGTTATATGAAGATGAGGTAGAGAAGCTAAAAGCCAATGTAAGAAATTCTATTTGCTTTAATAAATGATGATGATGATATGTTGGTATCTTTAGTAGGATTCCTTAGAACCGGTCCTAAAAGATTCTAGGATCCCACACTAAAACAAGAATAAGATTTTCTTTAGGAAAATAATATTTTTATAGAAAATTAGATTTGGATTTAGTGAACGTAAAGTTTTCACTTATGTTGTTACAAAAACAAATTTAGGAGAGGTTTAAAATCATAAAAATGTTATTTGTACAAATTTGATTTTAAAATTTTTAAAACTGATTTCCCGTAATCAGGGCCGATCTTGAAATTGCACATACGGCTTGAAACAAAATAAAAAAATAGATGTTAATATTTCGTATCATGAACTTGCCCAAACTCAAATCTTGACGAGTATTTAAGTCGTTTAAACCCGATTCTTAGCGTTTATTATACACGCTAAAACGCCGATTTTGGCGTCTATTTTTTTAATTTGGAGATCTCTAAATTTTGAAGGTCAATGTCAATGTTTCATTGGGTTTGACCCGCTCTAAATTGTGTGAATATGTATAAATATTTTCAGGTTGGAGAGAAGCCAATAATGTTGGGAAACAGAGAGAAAGAGAGAGATGATGTGGAAACTGATCTATTCATCGGATTTCGACCATAATCAACACTATGTTCCTCAAGTCATGTAATGTAATGTGCTTAAGAGTTTAAAATATGTTATGCTCTCATGTAATGTAAATAAATATTTAGTTTTTTTTTTTTAAGTTAAATAATTAGAGCAAATATTTGTATTTAATCGGTGGGTTAATACAGGTGACCCAAATAACGAAACTAAGCTATTTAAATACACGGTTAAGGCCCATAATAGGCCCATTTGTTAAACGACCAACGCCGACGTCGTTTCGTGTACGAGTTGGTCTATGATATCCCGCTCAATTTCTGCGATGATCCCTTCTCCTTCTCCGTATTCTTCTTCTTTAAGCTTTTTCATTTGCTTTACATGATCTACGTTCGTACAACCTCTCTCTTCTGAAGCTCTACCGCTCTTATGGCTATAACTTGCTACTGCTGAAGAGAGTTCGCTGATTAGATCCGATCCATGAAAGGTATTGCGTTGCTTTGTGTGGAGTTCCGCGATGTCAATCAGAATCTCGTTTACTAGATCGAATAATAGTTTTCGGTTGCAGCGTAGAGATAATGAGCCGGATCGGGTTACTTGTGATTCCTCTAGTTTGCAGAAAATCGAAGGAGAGAGCTGTGTTGCAGAGGAAACGGGTGAGTCGGTGTTTGTTCCTCTGAGGTTCATTATTCTTATGATGTAATCGTGTTCGGAATCGATTCCTGTAGGGATAGAAACGGTTGCTGGATTGTCCAATTTGTAATTCCACGCTTCTTGCGGATGATTCTCCTCGATTATTTTGTGTATAAAACCTGGGCGTATCAACGTATCTTCACTCCATTTCAATCCTGCAGTTTCGTTTTTCTAGAAAAAGAAAACACGAGAAAGAGATTTATCATCGCTTGAAATTTAAGTGCGTTAGAGAAAGTGCAAGGAATAGAGGTATGTCTATCAAGTGTTTGTGTTATTCTCCTAATGAAATAGACCTGAACCAGAGTACCTGTTTCTCGGACGATCGTACAGAGATGTTGTTAAAATCATTAGAGATTGGGATTTTCTTGCATTTCTTCTTGTTTACTGGATTAACTCTAGCGTTTGTTGATGCAGATACAAAAGCCTCTCGCTGCTTGTTTTGAATATCAGATATTGGAGAAGATTTTATGGGACTTGGAGAGAACCTTGTTTCACTCTCTGCCTTTTTGCATTGGTTGATGGGTCGTAGCTGCCGTTGTTTTATTCTTTTAAGTTTCTGTTTGTCCCCAGATGTTTGTAACAGGGAAACAAGGATCACCGGCTTTTCTGTGAGCGGCTTTGGCTTTTGGGTGAGTGGCTTTGGCTTCTGAGTGATTTGTTCTGGTTTGAAGTTAGTTTTATGGCTGATGCTTGGTGTGTTCTCTTTATCTGAGAATCTGGTTCTTGCTGAGCAAGAAACTGTTGAGTCTCTTCTAAGCTCATTATGGTTTTGTGATGTTCTTGTCTCTCTGTTCATGACCGAGTTTGTTATATCCATACCGACTCTTCTCGTCACAACCCTCTCTTTTATTTGTTTCACTATCTGTCTTGCATATTCCCTGGGACTTAGACTCTCTTCTTCTTCTTGTTTCATCTCTTTGAGCCTTGAACACCTAAACCCTTCATGCTTATTCTCTTTGTTCAGCTGAAGAGAAAGGCGATGAATGTCGAAATCTGATTTCCGAGCAGACGAGATTCTAGGACTCTCCGGTAAAGATTTAGTCCCCAACCGTGTGCTCTTCTTAGAGAGTCGATGGCCTGTTAAACGGCCTGATCCATGATGTGTCACTGTATGTGGATGATGAAAGTCTATGTTATGAGGAAGAAGATCAAGACCCATCAGTCTCGCCACCAAGCTTGGTGTTTTAGTGCCGGGGGAGTTGCAAATTTCAGATGAAGAAGAAGAGGTATCAGTCGCATGAACTCTTAGTTTTGATCTCGCTGTTTCAGTTCTAACTCTCATACTTGCCTGCATATTCAAAGTCATTATGTAAACATTCACTTAACCAAACGCATCCGTAAAAAAAACACTTATAGTTTTCACTTACAGGAGTGTTCAAACTTTGTTTGTTTTTGTAGGTTGATTCTTCTACTAACTTCAAGCCTGCAAATTTCACAAATAAACAACACAACTCTCTTCAGTCTCTTACAAAACTCCAAAGACAGGTTTAACTACTCATCTCTGAAACTTTAATACCTTTTGACCTTGCAGGAGAATCAATGGTTAAATGGTGACGGTGATGAGAATTGAAGTAAAAAAGTTGAAAATCAAACAAATGATGAAGAGCAGCCATGCAACCATTAGTTGCATATGTTTTTCTCTTTGAATTAGAAGAGGAGATCGGCGTGCCACCACCGCCGCCGCCGTCAACATTACCGTTAACGCCGCCGTGACCACCGAGTCTATACCAGTCTTTTCCCATTTACAAAACAAGATCACTGACAAAAGAGAAAGATGGGTAATATCTTTTAGTTATATGATATGCTTTGAAGCTGAAACTATTTGTTTGGTTGTTTGATTTATCTGTTTTTGGTTCCTCAGTTTTTACCAGACAGAGCTCTGCAATTCTCTCTCTCTCTTACATTGGGAATCGAACAAAGGATGGTGAAGAATATTTAATGTGACAGAAGGATAATAATTACGGTAATGAAATAGTTTTTGAGTATTTACTTATGAACAAGAGACAGCTTGAGTGCTTATAATATCATTTCATCTTTCTCTCTCTTACACTAATTTGGGGTTTTTCAAGTTTTGAACTTTAAAACTCAAAAAAACTAAAATTTTTAAGGTTGTTGTTAGTTATTTGGGTGTTTTTATTACAGTGGATTTTCAAACTACTTAACTATTTTTCTCTTATAAATTCAAGAACAGGGATAATGATAATTTTTTTTTTCTATAATTATAGGTTTGACATTTTATATATTTTAAGTCAGTTTGATAAAATAATGTTTTTTTTATAATATTTTTTGACATTATATAGCTTCTGTTTAATGATGTGTTTTAATTTTTAAATTTAAAGAAAAATTGGTAAAAAAAATGATAGGATGAAAACTTGTTGATTTAATTTTTAATTTTTTTAAAAACTATATAGGTTTTTGTACCAATTTTTTAAGATTAAAAACGCATTTCACTGTTAATCACTGAAAACACTCTTACGTTCACTAATGAATGATATAAAATATCAAAAAATATTCTGAAAAGTTTATTTTGTCAAATTTCTTTATGAATATATAAAATGTCAAATTTATTGTTTTAACAATATTATAAATATGTGTATATATATTGTTTTTTTTTGTTTTGCATACGTAACGTAATATTCTGTTCATATGTAAGCAATGTGTGGTATGGTTGGGTTAGGTTAAATGGTACATTTATGCATACATCATCACAATTTTCAACTATTGTGTAGACCTTCGATGTCTTTGTATTTTCTAGGATTTGTCTCTTCTCTACCTTTTTTGGCTCATCTTTTTGTTTTCTTGGGGCACAATTTTCTTCACACTTATATATGTGTGTTTTAGTTTATTTTAACATAAGAAAACATAATTATATGGTCCTTGAAAATGTGCAAAATGATTATAAAGTTTACCATTGTGATAATCACGAATTCAGAACGTTGACTAACTAAAGCTGTTTTCTAATTTGCTTTTGTGAAATTGTAATATAATATTATTTTCGTTTTTTTGAGATATTTTTTTTAAGTAAATACACACATGTTAATCAAACAATTAAAATGACAATAATAATTTATTTTTTGGATAATTATATAATTGTCGCAATATAATTTTTTATATATAAAACTTATACGATTTTTTATATTTTTTAAAATATTTTAAAACGGACCGAAGGGAGAAGTTTTTGTTCGAGACTTAGTCTTTAGTATTACGAGAAGATCAAAATTTTGTTTTATACATTGTTAGTATGTGTGGTAGTGATTTTGCACAAAGTCACGTGTTATTTAAATCATTTTGTTTATTTGCCTTACACGATATTAATGATAGTATTATTAATTTTAGGTACCCTACTTCTTATACGTAAATAGACATTGTACATGTCTCCATTTTAAGAGATCCTAAATTCTCTTTCTTAAATTAAATACATATCTATTTTTATTTTTATTTTTATTTTTTAAGAGATAAAGATAATATTTATTTGCATTTCAAATTTTTTGATGGTGCTTTTCTTTAATGTTTTCAAATTTTAATTTTCTTTTTAAAATTATGTTCCAGTGATTTAATTTCTTTTTCAGAATAAATAGTAGTAACTCTTTGTTTTCTTTAAAGCTTACTATGATTCCTCAAATTAGAAAGATTAAATATGTAGATTATTTTAAAAATATTCTATGTTTACTTAATCATGTCAACAGTTCAAATCTTGTTTTATATCTTATGTTTACTCTTTAATTCTGTATTTTATTTGTTATAGACCTATTTGTTGGAAAAAAATAGTTTGACAAGTTCTCTAAAATTAATGTAAACTATTTGTTTCGAAAAAAAAACGTAAACTATGTGTTAGTCGTCGTTGCTTACTCACAATTCACTCCTTCATCCCATATATATATATTAAATCTATTTTTTTGTATAATTTTCTTATGTATATAGTATATAACTCTTACATTTGACCTACTATTTTTTTTTAACTATTCTCTCTTCTCTTTATCTTGTCTATTATTATTTTTCAAATTTCTAACTTTTAATTCCAAATTGATTACTTTTTAGATCTATAATTAGGTGATACTAGTTTAGTTTCTATTTTTTCATTAAAAATAACTCCAACAAAATATTCATAGTATTTGTTTCAAACATATCAAATAAATCATTTTTTTTTTCAACATCAAATAAATCATTTAATTATATTACATTGGTGAAACTTCAAGAGAAATATCATGTTAAAAATCGATGATATATATAGTCTAAACGTGTCATCGTTGACTATGTCAAGTCGTTCATGATATTCTTTGTGCAACCATTTAATTTTCGTACCTGCTAAAAAATAATTAGAAATTTAGTAAAGAATAAATCTATTTGCATCCAAAAATGTTATATGTTTGGTTATGGAGGAAATAGTTGTCAAGTTCCATTGCAAAATGAGGAAAATTTAAACCAACAATTTGCATATTACTTCACATTAGACTACAATTAAATGAATTTATATTCTAATTTCATTAAATTAAATACATTAACATTAGACCGTTCACCCTACTAAAACTTACCCTACACATCATTTTAGACATTACTAAATTTTGGTCTTAGGTTTTAAAGATAAAATTAAACATAACATTAAGTATAGTGAACTAGCAAATATCACAAAGATGACTTTAGATAACTATAATTTGAAGAAAAATCCTTAATAAATAAATCATAAGATACTATATTCTTTTACCATAATGGTGGTCTTTGATTTTTCTTTTTTTTTTCAAAATACAAAGATTCTTCAAATATAAAGGTAAATTAAAACATCATTTTCAATACTAGTCTTTTTTTTCTTCAAAAATTTACCGTACAAATTTTTAAAATATAAATAAATTGTTGAGTAAATTAGTAACTCTTCAAATTTAAAGAGTTACTATCTACTCTTGAGGTTGATCCAAAAAATATAAAGAATTACTAAAGGTTTTTTTTTTTAAACCATTGAATTACATTTTTTTTTTTTTGAATTTTTCATTAAATTGAAGAAAAATTAAAAATACCCGAAAAAGATCAATTAATCTATAGGTGACCATAAAAAATTGAACATGAAAAAAGGTTTGAAAGTGATAGTGAGAAAAAATGCCAATGCTAATCTTACAAATACCACTAAATTCAAAAAAATAAGAGATCCCACTTGTAAGAGAAAAGGATGTGTTCTAAGATTGTTCGTGAGTCAGATCTTCGAGTCCACTTAAAAGGGACCACACTTCACTCATACATTTAAAATTCATTTAACTTTATATAATATACTGTTTATGCTTCTTAATATAAAATACTATTTAAACTATTTTTTTTCAAATTACAAGAAATATTACGATTTTATTACATACAAATACTCACTCCGTTCTACAAAACTTTATTTTTTGATTTTCTGTATTTTTTTATTTAAATTTAATCATAAAATCATTAAATATTTCTAAATTTGTCATAAGTATTTAAATTTAATTTGATTTTCTATAGAAAATAAATGAATTTACTAAAGCAAAGTAATAATTAATCACAAATAAATTAAAAATGAAGTTTATTTTGAATCATTAAATATTTTCTTAATTTATGTAAAAATGGTAAAACATCAAGTTTTGTAGAAGAAAAAAATTATTATTGTAATCATTATTTAAAAAATAAAATTAATTTTATCATTTTAATTACTTTATTAATATGTGTTTGCATTTACCTAAAACATCATATATTAAAAATACCGAGTATATATAATTTAAGACTTGGTGGGCACAAAAGCATGAACCGTCTCGTCGCTCAACAGTGTCTCAATAATAGACTGGTTGTTGTGTTAAGAAGTTGCGTTTAGAGTTTTGTCTATAACAAATCAAGATAAATAAATAAATAAAAGAGTTTGGTCAATGTTATGTACTACAGGTTTCATAAAATGGAATGGTCCAATCAAACCATATACTAAAAATGTAATAAAATTTGAAAATATATTTTTGCAAAAATGATGAATGTGAAGTAAAGAGACAAAAGAAGAAGACATTATTAAACAAGAGCATGCAATGGAAAATTAAAAGGGTAGTTAGAGAAGATGAGATATTATAAATGAGATCATAATTGCTTCTGAAAATTGAAAGTGAAAAGGACCCCAGTAATTAATTAAGTCTATTTTTATTTAAATAACGTTAGAATATTTGGACCCACTTATGGAGGAAAGTGACAGAGATGATGAGATCGGTCACAAAGTTGAGTTATTACTAAAGAAGAGTAATTGATTCGAAGAAGAGAACATAATGAGAGCATTAAGGTGTTTACTGTTACTCTAACTTAAACTTCATTTACAACACACTTCTGAATCTCAGATCACTTTCACTTATTCAATGCTCCAGAGATCCCAATACGTTGAATATGATCTTTTTTAACGGCTAATCAGATTCAATTAATCCAACATAAATGATAAACACAAACCATTAAATACTTCATAACTTCGTGTTTTCAAAATGTACCATTATTAAAGGGATGGCGGCAAAAAAATCCCTAAACTATATGTTTTTGGTAAAATAGACCATAAACTATCAAGTTGGGAAAAAACTACTAAACTTTGTTTTTTGGGCGAAAAAACTCATAAACTTTGTTTTTTGGACGAAAAAAACCATAAACTATCAAGTCCGCGGAAAAACCCCTGAACTTTGTTTTCTTTTTTTGCGAAAAAACCCCACAATTGACCGTTAAATTACCGTTAGTATTTAATTAAAAAATGATATTCTAAAACTATAAAATTTTAATTAACCGTAATTATTAACTTTTAATTTTTTGTTTAAAAATATCGTTTTATTTAATTAAAGATAAATAATGATTTAACGGTTAAATTAACAGAAATTTTTTTTCGCCAGAAAAACAAAGTCCAAGGGTTTTTTGGCAAAAAAACAAAATTCAGGGATTTTTTCGCCGACTTCATAGTTTAGGATTTTTTTTGACAAAAAAAACAAAATTTAGGAATTTTTTTTGCCCAAAAACCAAAGTTTAGAGATTTTTTTTTGCCGACTTGATAATTTAGGATTTGTTTTGCCAAAAACAGATAGTTTAGAGGTTTTTTTTGCCGTCATCATATTATTAAAATCATTACTACTTTTTTTTATATTTAATTTTTTTTATATGTTATTACATTTTATGCATAATTTGATAATTTTATAGAATTTTTACCTATATTAAAAAGTAATTATTAATTAATCCAATTTTTTTTATTAATTCTATTTACTCTTTTAGCATTTTCCATATATGTATGTTTTATTTTTATATTAAACACATGTTCTCTCCTCCAAATTTTCTAGTTAAAAGATTAACAAATAAACTGATTTGTGGAATTTATATATTTAACGTCACATTATTTTAATTAAATTAACAAAAAATAATTTTTGTTAAACAAAAACTAATACTAAAAAAATCAATTATTATGAATAAAAAAAAGTATTTAACATCTCATTATTTTACCAATCACATATGACTGAATATATTATCTAATAACATAGACAATTTATTTTTGCTCATTTGCATCTACAACTTTCGTGTATTTCCCAATCAAAAGTCAAAACCATAAATATATATTAAAAAACTATAAACTAGCCATTTGGATTTGCATTACTTGCCTTACCAAGTCGCCACTGTAACTCTCATATCATAAACGCAATAACTCATCAGAAACCTAACACAAGACAAGACGTTGGTACGATGATAAAACAGAGTTGGAATATGATTGCACGATGTTTTCTTTTCAGTAACATAGGCATACGAGTAAATGAAAGGTACAGAGTGAGTTTTATAGCTATTGTGTGCAAAGCTATTAAAGATTCTATGATGCAGAGGACCGTACCTGGAAACTTAGGTGAAGACAAGGACCATGAAAATGTGGAAGTTATACAAATATTTCAAGTTCTACCATCCACATCAAATCCAGCTCCGGTCCAACCTCCTCGGCCTTTAGTTATGGTTCCTATTGGTCTACCTCTTCCTTGGGTTTGAGGTTTCTTTTTCACTTTTGATTCTCCCTCACTTGTTGCTGGACTCTCTTTATGTTCGTTAACTCTGTCCTTCCGGTCGTTGTTTTCTGGTTTTTCGACACGGGTTTGATTAGCACTAGGTGCTGGTGCGCTGTCTGTAGTCTCCGGTTCCTGAACATAAAGATCATTAGAAGTTTTCAATATCTTACATCGGATAAAGATCAACATTTATATGAGTATGTATAGAAGAATCATTGCCAATTAGTTTTGAATTAGAACCTCTTTCTAATGTGTTATTAGAACCTAGTAGACCCAACATGGGTATTACCTATCCAAAAGTGTGGGGTTCGGTCCGAGATAAATGAGCCAAAGAATCATTATATCGATGGGGCATTTTGTAATCCTACATACTTGGATTATATATAGGACATGGCTTACTAATAAATCTAGTTTTCTTCAAGCATAGAGATTTTAAGTATTTATGTAAATTTTGGAAAGTGTGAATGATAGTTAGCATTTATAAATCATACGGAAACGGATGAAGTGAGAGATTGTTTACTTGGCGAATTGAGACAGACGCTCTATTTGGATTCAGTGCTTCTAGCCTTCTTTTCAATTCCTCAAGTCTGGTGTATTGCATGTTACTGCTTTGTTGTACCTAAAATTATAATTTACGAAGTGATTTGAGTCCCCTTTCTATATGGGGAAAAGATGATTTTTTTTTATCTGGGCTTCAAGATATGTACCAGACGGTTTAAATCTTCGCAAAGCATTTGCTTTGCTGCTTCTTCATCCATCACAACTTTTGAAGCTGCTTCAAACGCCTAACAAAGACAAAAGGAATACATTTCTTTAATTAAGATATCAGGTCTTCTAAATCAGATGAACTGAGATTGATTAACAATTTGTATGGCTACACAATCCAAAGAAGTTGAATGCCTATAGGTTATAGCACTACGTGGAACGCTGTACTCCAGCATTGGAAAAGAGAACCAAAATCATAATCGAATTTTGAAAGAAAAGATCAACAAACTGATCATTTAGTAAGGTATCCTCGAAGGGTTGAAATATCGGTTGAAATGGGGCATAAATAGGAGGCAGAAACGTGACAACCACCCATAACTAAGTCTAAAGGCCACATGAGGTCAGACAAAAACATGATAGGAGAAAATGTTTAGATGCATTAATCAAGAGGGATAAACCTTTCGTGCTTCTTCTTCTTTCAACTTAGCAGCATGGATCTTTTCAGTAGCGATCTCAATTTTCTTTCTCAAGTGTTCCAGAGCTTAAGATGTTGACAATAGAAGAAAAGAGTAAAGTTAACTAGCCGTTCCTTGAAGGCAAATCAAAGAACATAATAAAGGGAAAATCCCCAACCAGCTTTCTTAGGTCCAGCAGTAAGTTTCATTTCCATTGTGAGGTTTCCGAACTCCCTCTCGACATCTCTAATTTTTGAGTAGTTCTCCTCAATGTATCTAAAAAGAGGAATAGAGAAGCTCATTAATGGAAGAAAATGGGATGAAGAAACAACTACATTCAGTTCATACAGTAACCATATACCAAAAAATCTTACATTCCCTAAGAGCTCAATTTTCTCTAGGATCATCTCTACCTTAGTTGACTTAAAACGATACAAGCAGAAGAATGCAACAACATAAATAGAGAAAATCCCATTGCGTTGATTTCCAAGACCACTAACACTAACAAAGTAAGAATGAGCAGCGGAAAGAAGCTCCCTAAGGCCTAAAGCATACAACAAGCTGCGACTTAAATCAAGCAACCAAAATGAGAACATCAGATCGCAAGATGCACTAACTTCCTTTTTAAGATTAAACAACCGGATCTAGAAGGAAACTTAAATCTTAAACAGTACTTACTTTCTCAACTGAAGTTGCTCTTCCTCGATTATCTGATTCAAAAAAAATCATCAAAACCACAGAAATCGCGTTCAGCAAAAGTAATCACACATCAAAACAACAAAGAGAAATTACCTTCTCCGTGTAGACAATAACAGGAGCTTCTCTTGCAAGACCATCAGGCCCGATTTGAGCCTTCAATTTGGGATCCGAAGCCATAATCCTCTCCTCTCAACTTCAAAATCAAAATGAAGAATGTTCCAATTTCTTCTTCCTCCGATTCAAAATTCGACACAAACTAACCAATTTTCCAGCATTATCAAGACTTGATCAGATTTAGGTTCAAAATGGCACGATTCGCATGTAGAATCAATCGTCCCATTCCCCAGAAAATAGAGAGTGAAAAGAGCGAGAATTATCGTCCTAGATCTTGACGGTAAAACAAAGTTAATTCAGTTAATTCTCAACGTTCCCCGTTTTAACGCCGTTAAGCTCGCAAAATGTCGGTTATAACCCCAACAAACGTTGACTTTTTTGCATTTTTAACGAAATAACAGTTGACTTCAAAAACTCACGAAAGATCAAAGTAAAGTGGCACGTGCGCTACTCACGTGTCGTTTCCAGCGCAACTTAACAAGAATGCGTATCGTTTCACCGCAACTTAACAAAAACGCGTGCCGTTTTCAGCGTAAGAAAACAGCAACCACTTTTATAACGTAGTAAAAGCCTAAAACATCAACAACAGAACATAGAATTCTTCACCTAACTTAATACATCGTACACCAAAACACAACATTCTTGAGAGTTCCAACGAAAAAAGAAGCCATGAAATTAACAAGGAGCAGAAGACAAGAGAAGATCTTGAACAGCTTTCATGGTGGGCAAAGCTGGTATAGCTCCTCTCTCTGTTACTGTAATAGCTCCACAAGCATTTGCAAATAGAAGCGCCTCTCGTAGTTTCTTCTCATCCTGTGTACATTCACCACATATATACATCAATTTAATCTAGTTTCGGTACATAGAAAAAAAAACTAAGTTAAAAAAGAAGTAAAGACAAAGGAAAAGTTACGTTGAGAAGAGTGAGATCAGAAGCTAAGCTATTAAGTAAGCCACTAACGAATGAGTCTCCTGCGCCTGTTGTGTCAACAGCTTTGACTTTAACTCCATTGACTCTACCTTTAAACTCCTGTCAAGTTTCCATTAACGTTAAGTCTTGCTCTTGCAGGGTAAAACATCCCTTCACCTTTCCCTTTTTTGCTAAAATAACCTTAAACTTTCAATTTGGTTTTCTAAACCTTAATTTTTCAAATTTTGGTTTTTTATCATCTCCTTTTTTTGCGGAAAAAGAGGTTTCAACTTTCAATTTAGATTTTTAAACCCCAACATTACAAAATTTAGTTTTTTGGTCTTTCACTTTTTTTCGTTTTTGCGCAAAAAAAACCCTCACATTTACATATATATATATACTTAAAATATATTTAAATTGTGAAACTTTTTTTCTTGTGAGATTGAAACTCTCAACTAAATTGAAAGTTGAGGGTTATTTTGCAAAAATGAGAAAGGTAAAAGAACTAAAAAAAAACAGATTTCGAAAGTTTGGGGTTTAGAAAACTAAATTAAAAATTGAGTTTTTTTGCAAAAATGGAAATGGTGAAAGAGCAAAAAACCAGATTTTTAAAAAATAGAGGTTTAAGAAACCAAATTAAAAAAAATGTGAGTTTTTTTTTCACAAAAATGGGAAAGATAAAGAGACATTTCACTATAATCTCTAAATTGAAAAAAAAAAACAGTGATCACCTTAGTGTAGTATCTACATCCATTAGGACCTTCTGAAACAACCAGAAGCTTTAAATTGGGATGAAAAAGCTTCTGCAAGACTACATCATCATCGTACGGATCATCTCCACCAGTCAAGAACGTAATCTCGTCTTCACTGATCTGAAAAACTCAACAAGACTTAGTCTTTTCAAAGCAGTAATCAAAAAAGAAAAGATCTTGATTCTTGATCATCATACCTTAATGATATCTGCTAAGTTCCAAATACTCATTATCTCTTTTCTTGCTTTATCTTCTGATGGCCACAACGGTAACCTCAAATTCGGATCATAAGACAAAAGACTTCCAGAGTTTTTAGCAATTTTCATAGCTACAAGTTGTGTAGAACGACACGGCTCCTCGATTAAACTAATGGAACCGTAATGAAAGATCTTGGCCTGTTAATCAATGGAGGATTTTAAAGACTGTGACATGAAAACTGAGGGTTTAAAGATGGATAAAGTTTTTACCTTTTTGATGAGATCTTTGTCAAGTTCAGATTCACCAAGAAGCATATCAGCACTAGGATGTCTAAAGAACAAGAACTCTCGTTCTCCATCAGCTCGTAAGGTAACGAAAGCAAGTGCAGTTCTTGCATTGTGATCAAATCTCATACCGGAGTTATCGACATTGTTGAGCTTTAAAATGTCAGCTAACATACGCCCAAATTCATCATCACCTACCTGAGTATATAAACTAGAGATTAGAAGGGGAAACACAAGAGGTGTTTTCGTTAAGTTTGGATCTAGACCTTTCCAATGAAAGCAGCAGAGCCTCCAAGTCTAGAGACACCAACGGCTACATTTGCAGGAGCACCACCTGGAGCTTTCTTAAAGGCTGGAGCTTCAGCTAGTGAAACTCCACCTACCGTTGGTACAAAGTCGATCAACATTTCGCCGAAACAGATCACCAGATCTTTTGAATCTATTGAAAGATTCTTGAAATTACCTGTTACAAAGATCAATTTCAAGCTTTTTTGTTTGATCAAATTGGGGAATTCGAAGTTTCTATGAAGTAATTTCTCTCCCGTAAACACAAGATTTAGAGATACAGACTCGTGTTTCGTCGATTTTAGATAGGAGAGTGAAAATTAAACGAAATTTTCTGGGTTTTTTCGGATTTATGAATTTGCGAGAAAAGAACAAGCCTTGGATCATATCGAAACAGAGATCTACTTAACAAAATCCAAGATTTATACAAAAAGTGTAAAGTTTTGAAGAAAAAGAATCAAACCCAGATAGTGAAATCTACAGAAATTAAAACCCAATTCGAATCGTAGCTAGTTAAAGATCATTCTATGGCGTGAAATCAAGAAAAAAGAAGAGAAGCGGCGCAAGAAAGATGCTAAAAACTTACCTGAAACACCGTTTTCTCCCATTTTTTAATTCCTGAGATCTTGAGATTTGGGAAGAAAGATGGAAATAGACAAGAATTTTGAGGGTTAAAGAAGAAACGAGAGCGAGAAGAGAGGAGATGATTTTGAAAATTCGTGAGTTTGCTAATGGTTCGTAGAGATGAAGAGACGAAGTTGGTTATTTATTAGTAGGGAATCATGATGACGTCACTACTATTACTAGCTACTTTAAGTGAATTAAAAATGTTTTAATTTTTTTTAATCGTAGAAATACGCGAATTAAAAATGTTTTAATTTTTTTTGTTTAATTTAGAAATAAGTGAATTTTGGAAAACCAAAAAATAAGGGAATTTTTTAATTTACATATGTAATTAACACAATTTTATAATGTAAATTATTTTATTTTATATATTAAACATTGATGTAGGCATGAAACATGATTTGGATTCTTTTTATTTTCCGTAAATTCGGAGTAGGAAAAAAAAAATATTGTTAATCTTTGAATGACTACTTCCGTTTCTGATTTGTTTTGTATTGGTTATGTTTTTTTTCTCTTTTTAATTTAGTTTTTAAAAAATGCAATAGGAAATAATATTATCGCTAATATTATTTAAATAATTTAAAAAAAAGAATAAACTGAAATGTCACTTGGGAAAAAACAAAAAAGAATTAAAATGCCGCCTTTCTTTTTTTTCTATTTTCTTTTTATGAATATATGAATTAAACAAAAAGACAAAAGTGTTTTCGTCATCAACAAATTTAACGATATTTTTTAATTTTAAATAAAATGGTAACATGGATACATTTATAAAAATCACTAGGCTACAAAAACAGATTTGCCCACTTATAATATAAATTAGGCAAATGTTGACCATTTTTTAGCTAATTTACGATGAATATTACAGTTGCTTTTTTTTTCTTCTTCTTTTTTTAGTTATTCATTATATTTTGTCATTCATATTTATCTTATATAAAAAAGTAAGATTCTCCTATTCTATCGTCTACGCATCAGCACATAAGCATA
Source organism: Aethionema arabicum (assembly GCA_000411095.1). Classification (NCBI taxonomy): domain Eukaryota; kingdom Viridiplantae; phylum Streptophyta; class Magnoliopsida; order Brassicales; family Brassicaceae; genus Aethionema; species Aethionema arabicum. The sequence continues at coordinate 48,797 of KE150540.1, forward strand.
TATCATGTGTCGTATTTTTTTCCAAAAATATTAATTCATATTCATGCAAAACACTTCATTAAATTAGTTGTTAGTTTCTTTTTGCAATTTTATCAACTATTTTATTAAATATCTATCAACGATTTTATTAAATATTTATCAATTATTTTATTAAATATTACAACTTTTTGGTAATAAGAAAGAAAAACTATATAGTGCATAAAAAAAAATACTATGTACCATTTTTTTGGATACATAATATTATCAAGTATCAAGTAACCTACTTGACTTATCATGTGTAAAGTAAAATGGTAGATGCTATATTTATTGCATGTGTCCCTCTCAAACTCTCAACTTTTTATACGTGATATATATATTCATTAGAACAAAAAAAATTATGATATTTATTAAGTCCGAAAGAGATCGACACAATTCATTATAGATATTTATCCATTTTGATAGTTGTTCCAAAAAAGATATACGGGCCATATATTCTTTATTTTTGCAATCATTTACTCTAATAACCTTTGAACTATATGAGACAGTAGATTTTACAAGATAAATAATAATATACAATATCTAATACCCCATGAGGTATATATACTAATTGCCTTTACCAACAAAAAATATATATATATATATATATATGTATAT
>KE150540.1:56238-76712 GCA_000411095.1 Aethionema arabicum
ATTCATTTTCAAAATTAACAAAAAAATTATTATATAATTAAAACTACACCAAATATATATGTACAATTTTATCTTCGATCTGTACAGATGAAACCCTACATTCTCGAATCTCAGCGAATCCATCGATCTTAATGACGTGGATCCTCAAAACGCACCGTCCCTTATAACGTGGAGATTGCAGTCTCTACTCTCTAGATAGGCGTAGCCACGTGGCAGTCCTGCGCTTTGCTCACTGTTTACTCCTTCGATTTCCCTTTCTTTCTCTCTCTCTCCTCACTCCTCAACGGACACTTCCCAAAGCGATTAAGTTTTTGTGACTCTGATCGATCCCTCTCCCAAATCGCGACAGAACCAGCAATGGCGTCGACCTGTGCGAGATTCGATACCGTTTTTCTGTGTTCGAGGTTTGGTACTGTCAAGTCTTCGCAATTTTGGCCGTTAACTTCATCGTCGTCGCATTTTTCTCTTCTCTCCTCTTGTTCTTTGTGTAATCCTGGGATTCAGCTTAGAACCAAGCCGACTTCGCGTTTACTGCTGCTTACAGCATCCTCTTCATCGTCCGGTGCTGTATTCGCTGGAACTGAAGGCATTGAGGTTGCGATTAATTCTTCATCTACATTTGTTCTCCTCCCAATCCTCACTTCGGTTTCTGAATTTTGAATTTCTTGGTCGTTTTTTCGTGTATGGCTGGCTTCTTATAGATTAGATCGTTGCCTACGAAGCCCATTGAGGGACAGAAGACTGGAACAAGCGGGCTTCGGAAGAAGGTATTTATTTCTGTTTTTCAATTTGTAGGTTAATTTTAATTTGTCAAGTCTTGAAGTAACTTGTATTCAGGGATTTACCAGAAGTTTGAGTTCAGTTTTTTCTCACTGGTTACTGATAGTTTGATCATCCAAAGTTAGAAGAGTCTGTGGGAATTACTGTCATGGGTATGTACAAGCTACATTTTGATTGTTTGAGTTATATTCTTCTTTGGATATTTCTGGCTGCAGGTGAAAGTTTTCATGGAAGAGAATTATCTAGCCAACTGGATCCAGGTTCTAATTTGTTCCTCCGGTTTGTCTCTAGGGTTATTGCATTTCAGAATTGATGAAATATATCATAGGAAAAGTAATGGTATATAGTTTAAACGGCTCATGTTGTCCAGGCATTATTTAATTCATTGCCGCTGGAGGACTACAAGGATGCAACGTTGGTATTAGGAGGTGATGGTCGTTACTTCAACAAAGAGGCTGCACAGGTTATTTAGTGCCATATATCATAATATATTTTACTCGAGACATTTCATTTCATTCTTGAAGCCGTATGGTTTGCTAACAGATCATTATCAAAATTGCCGCTGGGAATGGAGTAGGGAAAATTTTAGTTGGAAAGTGAGTTTTCTTTGCCAAACAAATAGATTCTCCATTTTTTGCTTACTATGCTGAAAACTAAATCCTTGTAGGGAAGGCATTTTGTCAACCCCAGCGGTTTCTGCTGTAATCAGGAAAAGAAAGGCAAGCTTTTCTATTGTTTTCTTCTTTATAAGTTCAAGATCATTTTTTCAGGAGTCACTTATCATTAATTTCACAGGCCAATGGAGGGTTTATTATGAGTGCAAGTCACAATCCCGGTGGACCTGAATATGACTGGGGTATTAAGGTGAAATATCAGTGACATGTCATTACATACTTTTTTTCTTACTATACATATTTGTACATTTTTCTTGGATATGAGTCTCTTTCATTAGATACTGTATAATCAAGCTGTCAATATTTGGTTTGCTGTAGATGGTCTTTGTACTGTTATGCTTAATTTTTTATTATAGTTAATCGGGTTAATCATGTGATGAGATTTGGGACAATTAATTTGATTTCATATGCATGCTGCTTGCAACTTTTAGAGGTAGATAGCAATATGATCACCATATCTAATCTTTGCTAAATTCCAGTTCAATTACAGCAGTGGTCAGCCGGCTCCCGAAATCATTACTGACAAGATTTATGGAAACACACTTTCCGTAAGTATCTAACATTTTAGATAATGATTTCACTGAACCATCTAGCCAAGTTTTCCGTTTGTCATCACTGGATGTGGCATCCTATCAATGTTTTTTTTGTTCTCTTGTCTATGGTACACATTTCCAGATCTCTGAGATTAAGATGGCATATATTCCCGACATTGATCTTTCTCATGTTGGAGTTACCAAATATGGAAACTTCAGTGTGGAAGTTATAGATCCCGTTTCCGACTATTTGGAGCTCATGGAGGTAAGAATATAAACTCACAGGATTCTTCTGCTCATTTTCTTTTTTAATGATATTGGGTACGCTGAGATATTAGATATGGCCTCGGTATTCTTTGTAGGAAGTGTTCGATTTTGATCTCATCAGAGGCCTTCTTTCAAGATCTGATTTTGGGTATGTTCTAACATCTAGTATGGAGCAGGGTAGAAGCTTTTTTCTTATATCTTTTCGGGTGTTGATGTTCATGCTATTTGCACCTTCAGCCTGGTTATGGATTCCTTCAACGTGCTAAGAATGGAAACTAGACTATGATCTAATGTTTGTTTTTTCTTACCTCTAGCTTCATGTTTGATGCTATGCATGCTGTAACTGGCGCTTATGCAAAACCAATTTTTGTAGATAATCTTGGAGCCAAACCGGTAAGTATTGGATAAATATTACATTTAGCTTAGAACTTCTCGATATTTGAGATGATTGATGTTAGTCACGTTTTGTAGGATTCAATTTATAATGGAGTACCCCTAGAGGATTTTGGGCATGGTCATCCAGATCCCAATTTGACGTAAGAAACACCATCTACTGAAGAGAAGATTGTTCCGTACTTAATGTTTGACTTCGATACACTTTCTTACATATAGATATGCAAAGGATTTGGTTGATGTCATGTATCGTGATGATGGACCTGATCTTGGAGCAGCAAGTGATGGTATAATTGCTGACAGATAATCCTACAGACGTTCTTGTACTTCCTTAATGTCTATACTACATGCATGTTATGGCAATAGAAAGATCCCATTAGTTTAGTCACTATAATAGTACATCTTTCTTACAGGTGATGGTGACAGAAATATGGTTTTGGGAAAGAAGTTCTTTGTCACTCCTTCAGATTCTGTTGCTATCATCGCAGCCAATGCACAAGAAGCAATTCCGTATTTCCGTGCTGGTCCTAAGGTCCAATTGCTTTGCAGTTCATTATATCTTTATGATATATTTTCGTTTCTTACTTTATGCAAATCTTAATCTCAGGGGCTAGCGCGTTCTATGCCAACAAGTGGTGCTCTTGATCGTGTTGCTGAGAAGTTGAAGCTTCCTTTTTTTGAGGTCAATTATTTTTAGTCAACAGATATTTTCCAGCATTGCAACCAGATAAAATTATCAGGATAAATCTATTGACAAGGTAACTTCTATTATATCTAGGTTCCTACTGGATGGAAATTTTTCGGAAATCTTATGGACGCTGGAAAGTTGTCTATCTGTGGAGAAGAAAGCTTTGGCACAGGTTCTGATCACATCCGTGAGAAGGATGGCATATGGTAAGCTCTTCTTTAAACTTAATACCCATTAATAACTGGTGTATATGCTATAGATCCAACCATTGATATGAATTTCATGAAGATCTTGATAGAATGTGTACAGTGTATCTAGGATAGTGTTTGTCTCAGTGGCTTCATATCATCAAGTAAGGTGCTGAAAATGATGTCTAGATCATTTCTGCGTTGTATCAGGGCATTTTCAAGAAATGTTATGACCCACTCTGATCTATGGTCCTCTAGTGCGTTAAGCTCCCAAAATTCTGACCTGAACCTGCATACAATTAAGAATTAGTTATGCCACAAATGTCCCATGAATAATTGCCTTAGCTACTTCAATAGTCTTTATCGAGATCCAGGCCTCATTCGTATATCTTCCTGCCTTCAAGTTTGCTTGTAGTCTCTGAAAATTGTTTCATGAGGCTTTTTTTTTCTCTTCAAACCCCATTCCCTTGATTTGGATTTATACTACTCCCCATTTACATTGCTTGATGACTCAAACCTCAAATGACAGGGCTGTGTTAGCGTGGCTTTCAATCATTGCTCATCGCAACAAGGACAAGAAACCAGGGGAGCAGTTGGTATCTGTTGCTGATGTTGTGAAAGAGTACTGGGCGACATATGGACGTAACTTTTTTTCCCGATACGACTATGAAGTAAGATTGTGTATAATTTTGTAGCAGGTAGCTGAGTAATTACTTTACTTTAAAACCCTTATATTATGACTATTCAGGAATGTGAGTCTGAAGGAGCGAATAAAATGATCGAGTATCTTAGAGATATTGTGTCTAAGAGCAAGGCCGGTGAAAGCTACGGTTAGGATCATCCCAGTTCATTTCTTTCCGAGCTTAATTAAACTTCATTTGATTGTTTATAACACTTTTCACCTCTCAGGAAACTATGTCCTGCAGTTTGCAGATGACTTTTCATACACGGATCCTGTAAGTATAATTATCATAAAAGGTGATTTATCATTCAACTATGACTCTACTCAAGATATGCTTAATAGATTATATACTTCTATTTAGGTTGATGGAAGTGTTGCTTCCAAGCAAGGTGTTCGGTTTGTCTTCACAGATGGATCCAGAATCATATTTCGCTTATCCGTATGTTTGTAGATATTTATCAAATCCAAAGTTTCACAGTTATATACTTGTTGTCCCCTATTACAGTGACCTAACGTAGAACAACTTTGTTCCAGGGAACTGGTTCAGCTGGTGCTACAGTTCGAATATATATTGAACAGTTTGAGCCAGACGTTTCAAAGCATGATATTGATGCACAAATAGCTCTAAAACCTTTAATTGGTTCGTTCTCATTTTATTTTGTGAGACTTTAGATTTCCAGTAATGACTTAGTAACGAGTTTATCTCGCTGTCATGTTACAGATCTTGCATTGTCTCTATCAAAGCTGAAGGATTTCACAGGGAGGGAGAAGCCTACTGTCATTACATGAAAGCCAATATTTGTTTGGATTAGCTCTTCGGAAAGGCAAGTTGGGTTTCTGTTGTACACTTACCTTTGTTTTTTTATCTTGCAAATGCTCTGCGTTCAGTTTTGTCTACCACGTTGTTTGGAATATCCAGAGCAATGAAATGCTTATCCGTGTAACATATAACTTAAAATACGTCAACAACATGAATAAATGATATATTTTCCCTGGTGTGTTCCATGACTATCAAGATTAGACTGAATTTGCTCAGTAAACCCTAAGCATGTATTGGAAAAGAGTGCTGTTGCAAGATGTCTGGAGTTTTACTAGTCTAGGTAATCATACTGCTATCATCTGGACTCTCTCCTGGCACGATGATCGTATACACGTTCACATACCTTAGTGAATACAATCGTCTCATATATTAGACGTTTGAAGCTAATTATTATCTCTTGTCTACTCTTCATTGGTTTGTTCTTTTCCTAGAAGGAGGACAAGTGAAAATTCAGTTGCAGGTACACAAATGGCTAAGAAAGAAGAGAACCTTCATTGCTTTGTCCTTTTCCTCGAAGGAGGACAAGTGAATATTCAGTTGCAGGCACAGAAATGGCTAAGAAAGCAGAGAAGCTGCACTTCATTTTTGTTTATGTCGTCGCATGCTTCTTTCTCTGACCATTTTCCATGATAAAGACTATCTCCCAATGGCCCTTCAAAGACCATTCCCTTTGGTTTACAAGTAAGACTTCCACATCTGCATTTTCTTGGAAATTTTTCCCATTTTAATTTTTCATGAAACTAGAAAGTATAAAAAAAACTAGAACTCGACTATTTTCAAGTCTGTTCTTTATTCAATTTGATATCAGATATTGCTGTCCAGGATTTCCCCTGTAACCTGACACATATGTTTGCAAGTAGTATGTTGTCTTGTTCCTGGAATGATAGACATGGGTACAACAAATGATTCTGCCTACGTTTTTGCTACATTTATTTACATGATTCTTGTTAACAGTATATACTTTTATCTACACTATATTTCATAATTGTTATGGGCAAAAAAACGCCTGTGTAACCATGTCTTATTCCAATATCTTAAATAGTGAAAACATGCTTTTGATTTCATTGGTGATGGACTAATGTCTTTTTCCAGGAAAAATCAAGAAACAGAGATCTATAGGAGATCCATCTCTGCCCCCCATTGTCTAGTGTCATCAGCTAAGTACTCTTCTCTCTCTCTCTCTCCTACACTAGTCCCACACAATAATTCAAACACACAAGATAAAAAAGCAAGTTATCTTTTTGAAGTGGATAAACAAATGAATATAATGGGAACTCTGTGTGTGTGTCCTAGTTGTAACAAATCCGATGTCGAAACGTATTTTCTTTCTTAGGTTAAGCAGTGTTGGGTCTAGTAGCTCACTGATTTCTCACTTTTAGTGATTAGCTTAAAAAGTAAAACTCCCATGTTCCCCATCTGATTTTTACTGTCTGGTTGGTAGTGCAACTTTGTGGTTAGTTTCTCATCTAACCGGGTCTGTGACTCTGTTCTCGGTCTTCCTCGCCTACCATTTGGTTGAACTGGGTTTGGTGGTTTATGTTTAAATGTTTTTAGGGATTATGGTATTTTTAAACTCGAATTATCTCCGTTTGGTGAAAGAAACATTCAAACTACCAAAATGGTTTTTTAACCATGAATTTTGATAAACGGATCTTTTAAACCTTAAACTTTTAATAACTGAGTTTTTTAAACTTTAAACTTTTAATAACTGAGTTTTTGAACCCCAAATGTTATAGTTCAATTAAGGGAAATGGTAAGATAGATCCTGAATTTTACTGATTTGGTGTAAAAAAACCACAATTTTTTTAAATCCTAAACCTTAATAACCAAATTTTTTACCGAAATTTCAATTTTTGTTTTGTAACTTTTGCAAATTTCAAATTTAAACTTGAAATTATAGTATAATTAGTGTAAATTTGGATTATATTTTCTAGTTAAATTTTGAGATATTTTTTTTTCAAAGTTTAGTTTGGATTTTTCAAAAATCAGTAAATTTTAAAAAAATCCGGTTATCAAAATTTATGGTTTAAAAAACTATTTTAATATTTGACGATCTTCTTTCACCAAATAAAAATTATTTAAGGTCTAAAATACTACAATCCAATGTTTTTACTAGGGCTAGATACAAAAGACATGAGTTTTACTAGCAGGAAATATGAAGGAGAAGGGGACCCCCACCTAAAGATGTACACTTACCTGGAATCTCTTCTGTTGTGAGTGATAATAATAGGAAGAGAGTTATGGTTTGATAGTGAGTTTGTCATGTCTAAAGCAGAGTTTTTTCATCGTTTTGTGAGGGGACCCTATCTAGTGGTTTTCTAAAGTTAAAAAAAAAAAACACTAAGTGACAAAAATGCTTTTGTGACTTTTCTCTTTTTTCACTACCTAAAGATTTTCTATTTTTTCTCAGGTTTTTTTTGGGTCAGTGCATTTTTATTTAAAGAAAAAAATATTCGCTTTCATTGCTGCTTTTTTAACTATTTATGTCAATATTTTATAATCATATTGGTTTGAATTCCCAAAATAGAAATAAGAAATGCAACAAGTGTTGCAAATAGCTTAAAGGCTACTTCCACGTCGTTTATACCCTTCTGCACTACCACTACTAACACGACGTCGGTTCATCTAAACCCAGGACACTGTTTATATTAGGGTTGGGTAAAAACTCAAACCGAATAAATTCGAATCGAATCAAACCGAAAATTACGGTTTAGGTTTGGTTTGGTTTGGTTTAGTTTGGTTTAGATTTGGGGTTTGATATAAAATGGAATGTTTTTGATTTTTTAAATTGTTTGGGGTTGGGTTTGGTTTAGTTGGTTTTAAACCGAACCCGAATAATAACCTGAACAAAGCTGACTACTTTAATATTATTTGATCCAAATTATTTATAAAATAAATATAATATATTTTTAATGTTTTAAAGATTTAAATTTTGGGTATTTAAAGTAATTTTTTAAAAAAATTTTTTGAGTTTGGATTTTTTTGGATATTTGGATTTTTTGGATGAATTTTAATTAAACCATTGTTTTACCATTTTGAAATTAAAAACTATGTTGTTTTTCTAATATTTTTTACAATATAAACTAATTTAATCCGAAAAAACTGAACCTAAAACCAAACTAAACCGAACTGAATTTTTGTTTGGTTTCTTTTGGGTTACATTTTTGAATAAACCTAAAACTGAACCAAAAAAAAAACCAAAATTAGTTTGGTTTCTATTTGGCTACATTTTTTGAAAACTGAATAAACCGAATCCAAACAAAGTTGAACCGATCGAACTCGAACAAACCGAACGTCCAACCCTGACTCTTTACTTTTAGTTACTTCTCAGTTTCAAGAGATTTTTTATCCTATAAAAAAATCTCAATTTTTACTTTTATTGTTTTTCTATGTCTAATAAAAAATGGTTTTATTAAATTGATGATTTTTTTTACTTATATTATCAAGGTACCCTTTATTATTAAGAAAATATAGGTTAAGAAACGTATAAAAATAGTATAATTGCGTTTTTTAAATTGTGAAATTTTTTTTTTGTTTGTCTCCTATAAGTCTATATAGTTTCTTTTAGTGATAGAAAATTTGATTATTGATATTATTGGTATGCCAAATTAATATTAGAATATAACATAATCATAAACTAGTTGTACATATTTGAGTTGAACATGGTTTTTGAAGAATACCTTAATGTTAAAAATAAAGATTTAAGTAAATTAATCCCTTTTTTAGTTATACATTTATACTTAGTTAAATACATGCTACTCAGTGGGAAAAAAACACATGCTACTATAATGACAAATTTATATATATTTTAATTTTTTCATCATAATACTAAACTTTTTAATTTTGACTATGATAACATTAATAAAACAATCTCTTTAACTTTATTCTAAACATAAAAAAGACCAATCTTTTGTCCCTTTTCTAATTTTGTTTATATTTGGTCCTTTTCTTATTTATTTTTTTACTTTAGTCCTTTGCTTATTTTTGTATAACAAATTAAAAGAAAAATCTAAGATTATGCTGAATATATAAATGATCTTGACGTTTCATTGAATATATAGTCTCTTTACTTTAACTATATCAAATTATAAATATATATGGTTAAATATACACAATATTTCTCCCAACTAAATTCAAATCTAATGTAATTCTTCCTCTATGATATTTATGTACATTAGAGTCAGATTAAATGGTGTTAAACATGATTGATTAATCCACTAAATTTGCACCTTAATTTGATTTGACAATTCGTCTTTGTTAGTTTTACTATTTCACAAACGTACAAATCAATATAACTTCAATTATTTTCGATTTTAGTTGGTAACCAATCACCATAACTGTTGTTTCTAATTGTTTCTAGATAAAAGGAAAATGATTAATAGGCCTTCTATTATTGTCGAGCATTGAATTAATATCTCATCTATCAAAAAATAATTAATTAATCTTTAATTTGTAAAATATAGTCAAATAAAACTTTTTTATTCTAATTATAACGAATTAATGTTCATAAACTAAACCGACAAATTAGCGACAAGACCGATAGGACAAGAACAATATAAACAAAACAAGATTATGGAATGTGAGTAAAGTAGATTGACGATAAATTTTGACGATACAATTTGACAAATTTAATATCATAGCACTATTTCATCGTATTTATAAAATTTGAAATTTTATTTGACTATATTTATATGTTGATAATTAATTTAATTTCTACGGTAAATAAAATATTAATTTAACATTTTGTTGCTAAAATTAACTTATCATTTAACGATAATAGAAAGAAAAATAGTCATTTTCTCTAAAAATAAATAATCTTAGCCAGTGTCTTTCAATCTATTGGCAATAACCTAAGTCATTCTCTTATACAGTGTAACAATGGTCCTGAAGTAATAAATATCTAGAGGTGACACAACACAACGTGATACTTGTCTTATTGTCGCACTAACATATGACAGTTGACATTTATTAATTGGTGCAGTTTAAGTCTTACTTATCAGAATCCACAGTTATATCATCATTCTCTTTAAAGATATGTGAATAATATAGACCACTAAAATCGACAACACTGAACTAATATATCGTTACCCTACCACACCAACTTTGGTTAATTGCCACTAGAACCCGTTTTCTAAAATTGAAATATATATTATTATGAGTCTTTAATATGTAAATAGTTTTAGATTCACTAAGAGTTTTATTAATTATATGATCCGTTAATTAAATTTATAAACAAAAAAAAACTTAAAATGTAAAGGTATGTATGTTTAAGACTCATGGGAGAGCAAATCTTCTATGTTGAATTGCTGATAATGCGTTTGAAATTTTATCTTTTAGAAAAAAAATACTTTCCAAACATTTTTGACATTTTAAGAGCATCTTCAATCTATAATCTATAAGACTATCTCTAATGAGAATCTATAAAAGCATCTCCAACAAGCCTTTAAATATAAGGGGAGTGAAATCTTATAAATAAGGGTTTAAGGTGAGTTGATTCCAACAATAGATCCTTAAAAAAATCTTTAAAATTTTATTAATTTACAATAGAGTCTCCAATATTAACAATAATTATTAATAATGCTAAAACTTTATATATGTGTATAAAACATACATTTAACTTATTTTTCCGATATTTAATATCACATAATAAAAATTACATTATAAAATAAATAACATATATAATAATAAAACACACATAAACATAAATATAACGATGTTAAAAACATAAATATAACAAAGTTATATATAAAATAACAACTTATTTTATTTTAATTGTACTATTTTATTTTATTTTAATTCTACTATTGTATTGTATTTTAATTCTACTATTTTTATTTTTAATTTTATTATTTTATTTTATTTTAATAGGTTTAAATTAGACAAAATTAAACTTAATATATTTAATTTAAACAAAACATGAATACAAGGACTAAAAACACAATAGAAGAAAGTTTTAAGGTTTTGAATAGTAAAACCTTATATTTTAAGGTTTCACTATTCAAAACCTTAAAAAATAAGGGTTTAAGGGCTTGTTGGATTCCCTAAAACCTTATTTTTTAAGAGTTTAAGGGCTTGTTGGAGTTGCTCTAATAGATTTTTTACTCTATTATAGAATAAATTCAATTCCATTATAATTCTATTTTATTAGATTTTTTTATTTGCATAATTGTCCTTTGATTATAACATTTATCGAATTATATATATAAATTATTATATTGTTTCTAAGTATTAAATAATCCAAAATAATAATATTAAAAAAATTATATGTTGTCAACTTTTAATTACTAAATATCTAGTTAGAACTAATTAAGATTCACCAATAACATTAATTTAAATAAAACACAATATACTTAAAAATTTATAATTAAACTTAAAATTTCATAACCAAAACACAATAAGCAAAAGAAAAAACACAATAAACAATAATAAACTTAAAAATTCATAATTAATACTCAAAATTCATAATTAAAATTTAATAGTAAACCGGTTTCGGGTTAATAAGATGGTAAACCGGTTTCTGATTATTAAAAAAAAATTATAATTTAAAGGTGTTATTGTCCAAAATAAATAAATGAATATTATTTATAATTTTTGTAAATAATATAACAATTAATAATTAATTAAATAAAAAATATATAATTAAAATAAAATATACATTGGAAATGTCTTTAACTCTATTTTTTATAGAGTAATTTCTATTATAGATTTTTTTCCACATGTTGATCATAAAACCGGTCTTACTAGCTCATCATGTGGGCCACAATGTATTCACTCTATATATTTTTTTTCGCTGCAGCCGGACTGGCTACGACTCGAGCTGATCGACCCCTCTGGATCAGAGGTTGTGGGTTCGATCCCCATCGAGGATGGGATTCAGAGTTTTTTTGCCTTTCAGACTTTTTTGCCTTACTCCCCACCCTACCCATCCGAGCTCGAACTGGTGACCTCTCAGACATTTGCATGGAGTGCTGCCAGTTGAACTAACTCGTTTGGGCATTCACTCTATATTAATTAAAAAAAATCATATCAGTGTTTCTCTAGATTCAAAGCTCAACATTATTAATTGAGGAATTGCCTAAAATGCCCTAATTCAAGCATTTTTTTGCAAATGTACCATTTTTATAGGGTTTACCAATTATACTCTTGAGTCTATTGTTATGATATCTTTGCAAAAAATGCTTGAATGAAGAAATTTTTTAAAAATCAATTATGCAAAATGCCCTAATTGAATACATTTTTCCAAATTTTTCATAAAGTGTGAAGGTATATCACTTATAATGTTGGGTATAATGTTAGGGCATTTTTGCAAAAAAAAATGCATAATTAGAGCATTTTTGAAAAAAGGATTGAATGAAAGTATTTTTGCAATTCCCCCTTATTGATTAGTAGGTGTTACTGGTACTATTAATGACATCGTTACATTTCAATAAGAGAGAATATAAAATACCAAAAAATACTAAAAAGGTTTATTTGCCACATTTATTAGCAAACATAAAATGTGAAACACATATTTTAAAAGATTTGGTTTATCACTATCCTTCCATTATTTGTATTAGTGGCGGGGTTAGAACTATTTTAGAGGGTCAACTAATACACGTGAATTTTTTTTAAAGTTAGTTTTATTTGATATTTAAAGTTGATCCATGTAAAAAAAATGATTGCCTCTGTAATTTAACATTATATAATTTTAATAATATTTTTAAGATGAAATTTTTTTTATGACCCCATAAAAATATTTTCTGACTCCACAGTATTTATATTTACGTTTGTTTGGATATGCGCATATTTAACTATTGTGATTCTTGTGTAACTATATAATTCGTAAGCTGAATGTCACACTAATTCAAAATTCATAGAATAGTATATATTTTTGAGATTTAAAACCTAGGATGAGAAAAAACCATAAATTAACAAAAATTTAGATGATGAAATTAAATCTCTAACCTTAATTCATATGATCATGTATTCAAATTAAAAACCTAAAATTAAACCAAGAATTTTCTAAAATATAGTTTTGATGAAAGCAATTGGTTGGACAAAGGCACGTGCAATTGCTTTGACCAAAAACTTTCTATTTCGATACTTAGCTATTACCAACAAAATATCAATGCAAACAAATCTCTTACTTTACAAAAAATATCAAACAAGTCTCTTTATTTATATATCATTATCTTCTTCTTTTTATTTATTTAATTTATTATTATTTTTTAATGATTGTAAATCATATATAGAGACCTCTAGCGATCCTTTCATGCAATGGTATAATGAAGACAAGAAAGATAACATAGGGTGGTCGACATAAAAACAATGATATGATTAATTACTATGTGTGTCATCAAATATTAAACATAGATATCAATTTTTTGTCCTAAATATATAAATCATTTAAAAGCTTATCATACTTTTATAACAAAATGCATTATTAAACCATAAATCGCTCAACCGATTAGGAAATTGATGTTTTAACGTTGCAATGAAATAAATAATCTATAAAATAATTTTTTCCAATCTTTTCATAATTTAAAATATTATATATATATATATGATCCGGTTAACATGAGTTTATTCACATATAAAATTAAGGTAAATCCTCGTTCACCATATGCTAATTATTTGCAAGACCAAGTCTAAATTTTTTAAATCAGACGAAATTAAATAAGAGAGATAGGTATATTAATATATACACGTACATGAGCAACATATGAATTGCTATTTAATTTATTTATTTCTAATTTTATTTATTATAAAACCGGTCTTATAGTCAAATAATTACATAAGCAAGAAGTAGAATCAAACTCTGGAATCATAATCAAAGAAAATGAGACTAACCCACTATATAACCGATAAATGTTAACTACTCAAAATATATACTTAATTTTGTGTTTAAATCTAAACTAGATACATGAAATAAAGATATTAATAAGGTTGTTGAATTATTTATAACACCACTATACTTATTAGTTATCTCCCGGTTCATTTTATTTTGTAAACCTTTATTTGAGATCCAATAGAAAAGAGACAGACAACTAACTTATTAAAATTTAATTTAAGAAAAGTAAATTAAAATATTCTATAAAAGAAGAAAAAGTAAATAAGTATGTGGAACCAACATTTCCTCTAATAGAGCCAAAACAAAATAAACAATTTCTTTTTAAAAAAAAACTTTTTTTTCTTCTGATTTTACTACCTACAAAATCCATATCCTCGTGGCAATTTGTTTGTTGGACCGAAGCCAAATTTGATTTATAGCATATATATATATATATATATATTTTGTGAAATAAAAAATGTAAATGAGTTTGTATTGAACATCAGAACCTAAACCAAAAATGTAAGATGTTTTTAATGGAAAAATTGTAAAATTATGTATATAAATATTCGTAAGCATACAATATAATGCACCATACTATTAGATTTTATACTTATAAATCCACATGGATTATTACTAAATAATAGAAAGATTAGTGTAACTCGTTGCCGATTGTCGACAATATCTACACAAAAAAACATTATATGTCGCTCTTCGCAGATGTAACGGCGCTAACTAGTAAACAAATAAATCCATTAAAAAATTACTTAATTCTAACCTATAATTTTTAATATAAAAATGATAAAGTTAATGGTCATGTTCATATTGGTGTTGTTGAACTGACGACAAAAATTTATGTACGTTTTATCATTATTGGTGACGCTTTTTTGCTAGAATCTATTGTTAAATATCTAGGTTTACCGACTGTTGGTTCGATAATAAGTTTCGGTGACAAATCTCAACAATTAGAAATTGAATATTAAATATTCTAGCGTATTGAATTGAATGTTAAGTAGTTGAGTTTCGTTGCCGGAACATGTACAATAAGTAAACAACAAAATTTAATCGCTCGTCGCTAACAACAATTAATCAAACACCATTACTTGTCTTTCATCTCTATTAGTTATCTCTTATCACTTATTGTTGTTATTTATTATTATCGTTGTTTGTCGCTCGTTACCGATAGAAAAACGTACAAAACATACCGATAGAAATACGGACAAAACAAACCCAATATCATATTTGATTCAAACTAAATTACAAAAGATGTAATAGATAATTCATCTAATTAATTAAACGTGAAAAAAAAAGGCAAAGTGATAGTTACACGACAAAATGAATAATAATAGACAAATAAAAAAAAGATAATTAGATTAAAAGAAATATCTTACTTAAATTGTACGTATCGATTACTCCACTTTCATATGTTTTAATTAAAAATCTCGACTCTGCTAAAAGAATCAAGACTGAATCCAACATATAAATAATAAACATACATACATATATAATAATATATATATATATATATATAAATAATCCAATGGTTGTAATCTTACTATCTTTTGTTTAATTTGATAGGGACAAAAAATTGAGTTACAATTTATTACCAGCCTCAGATCTGTTTTAATATTTACTTTGTCCAAAAATGCCACGTGGCAATACCCTTCAATACAAAAAAAAAACCTGAAAAACACAACAAATTATTAAAGTAAAACACTTGAAAAAAACCCCAAAAACTTGCCTATATAAACACTTTCAAGAACACTTTGTTCCCTTCATCTCCTCAACACAAAAAAAAACACAATTTTCTCCAAATTTCTTCACAAATCCAAAAATGGCGATCATTTGCACAACTTCTTCACATAAACAAGAAAAACAAAAACAAGAACTCGAAAACGACGAAACTCCATTAATCTTCAACCCTTCTTTACTTAACCTCAAATCTCAAATCCCATCTCAATTCATTTGGCCAGATCACGAGAAGCCCTCCATTGATGAAGCTCCAGAGCTCAAAGTTCCTTTCATAGATCTCCAAAACAGTTTCACTGATCAAGAATCGACAAAACTCATCACAGAAGCTTGCAGCAAACATGGTTTCTTCCTTGTACTCAACCATGGCGTCAATGAAACTCTAATAGCCGAAGCACATCGCTACATGGACAGGTTTTTCAACATGTCTCTTGAGGAAAAACAAAGAGCTCAGAGAAAAGCAGGAGAAAGCTGTGGCTATGCAAGTAGCTTCACTGGTCGATTTTCAAGCAAGCTTCCATGGAAGGAAACTCTCTCTTTTCGATTTTCTAACGATAAGGGAACTTCGAAAACTGTTCAAGATTACTTCTTTGATACATTAGGACATGAATTTGAGTCATTTGGGTGCGTTCTTGAACCTCATAAAGAACAGACAAATACGTTCAAATAACTTAAAACTCTTCTTTGTCTTTTTCCTCTGTTTTTTTAAATGTTTTTTTTAAATCTTACCTCAAACAAGGGGAAACTAGTATTTTAGACCCCCCAATTATTCTAGTTTGGTCAAAAAAGTTTTCAACTTTTAATAATGGATTTTTAAACCCTAAGTTCTGATAACCGGAATTTTTAAATCTTAAACTGTAATAACTAAATTTTTTAAACCGAAATTTTAAATCTAAACGTGAAGTTATAGTATAATAAATCCAAATTGAGATTATATTTTTGGTAAATTTTGAGATTATAATATGTTTAAAATTTAATTTTGATTTAAAAATTGGGTAAGATTTAAAAAAAATCCGGCTATCAGAATTTGGAGTTTTAAAAAACAGTTCGAAAGTTAAAGACTTCTAATTAACAAAAATAGTACGGACTTTAAAATACTATTTTCCTCTGCTTTTTAATCTTAACTCAAACAAAAACAAACCCGGTTTGACATATACCGAACATTAAACCGACCTGTCTTTAACTTAAACCGGGTTTTTTCTGTTTACAGGAAGGTGTATCAAGAATACTGTGAAGCAATGAGTGATCTATCTCTGAAAATCATGGAGATTCTTGGCCTAAGTTTAGGTGTAAACAGAGAATATTTCAGAGAATTTTTCGAGGAAAATGATTCAATCATGAGATTAAACCATTATCCGCCATGTCAGACACCAGATCTTACCTTAGGTACAGGACCTCATTGTGATCCAAGTTCTTTAACAATCCTTCATCAAGATCATGTTAATGGCCTCCAAGTTTTTGTTGATAATCAATGGCGCTCAATTCTGCCTAATCCCAAAGCTTTCGTCGTCAATATCGGTGACACTTTCATGGTATAAACACATAAACACTCAAGAATTTGGTTATTTTAATCAGAGATTATGATATGAATTTTAGTCTTTTAATTTTTATTTTTTTGGTTTGTTGAAAAAAACTCTTAACTATCAAAATCGTTTTTAAACCTTGAATTTTGATAACTAAAATTTTTAAAACTTTAAATCTTAATAATTGAGTTTTTTAAACAGAAATCTCAAATTTAAACTTGAAATTATAATATATTAATAGATTATATCTTTTAGTTAAATTTTAACTTTATGGTTTAATTTTGTGTTTAAAATTTAAATTTGATTAAAAAAAGAATTATGGTATTTTAGACCATAAACTATCTCTTTGCTGGAAAATAAACTCTCAACAACTTTGAACTTTGATAATCCGGTTTTTTTACATCCTACTAGATTGTTAAAATTAAACTTTGAACAAAAATTAAACTATAATCTCAACATTTATTCAAAAAATATAATCCGAAATTGGATTAGTTATATTATAATTTCAAAATTAATTTTGAGACTTCGGCTTAAAAACTCCGTTATCAAATTTGAGGGTTTAAAGAACCATTTCGATAACTAAAGGTTTTTTTTCATCTAATATAAATAGTTCAGGGTTTAAAATACCGCTTTTAAGCAAATATTTACTGTAATTTTGATTTCTTTATAGGCATTATCAAATGGTAAATTCAAGAGTTGTCTACATAGAGCAGTGGTGAACAGAGAAAGTGCAAGGAAATCAATGGCGTTTTTCTTATGTCCAAAGAGAGATAAAATAGTGAAACCAGCAAATGAGCTTTTGGAGAAGAACACAGTAAGAAGATATCCAGATTTTACTTGGTCTATGTTTCTTGAGTTTACTCAGAAACATTACAGAGCAGATGTTTATACTCTTCAATCTTTCTCAAACTGGCTCATTACTAACAACATTAAACCAATCCAAGAGTAAAATAAACACATGAATCTCTGGTTTGTTTATGTCTTTGGTTAGTTTGTGTTTTGAGAAATAAAAGATCTGTAAATTGTTCCATCAAAAAGTGTTGATGAGGGACTCAAGTGTACACAAGAGTGTTGTGTTTCTGAGGAAAGAAGAACCAAAGAAAATGATAATTTTCTTCATCATTTCTATTCTATAGTTGTATGTAAAATACAAAAAAAAAAAATTAAATTATTATTAATTTGTTTTTATAAAAAGAGAATTAGGAAGAACACAGAGTAATTCTACTAAGGTTCATATAAATCTAGATTTTTCTATTGGTTAAGAATTTAATTCACAGCTTGACCTCCACAAGCATTTTTTTTAATTCCCACAACATTTTTAGTTCATAGCAAGATTTTTTTTTTAATTTAAGAAAGTGATTTAAAAGATTAATTTTATTAATGAATTAGTATTCTAATTTTTGCAAAGTATTGGTAATTTGAGATATAAATCTAAACGAATATTTTATACTATTTATATATAAAATCCAGACGAAAATATAAAATCTAAAAATAATTATTGTGCCGGTAAATTTGCAGTATCTTGTATATATTTATGATATTGAAATACTTATTTTTGTTTTAGTATTTAAGAAAAATGTTTTTTAAGTAAATAAATAAATTACAAAAACAAAATATTACTTAAAAAATAAATAATATTTGAGATATAAAACTAACTGTTCTTTTTTTTTTTTAACTTCTAATACCAAATCTGTTTTTCTAGCCGCACATTTTTTATGGCATAAATCGTAAATAAATATAGTTTTTAATTGTCTAAAAAAAATGTACTTGTTAGATAATATATTAAAGATTCATAAAAAAAAATAGAAGGTCTTCCACACTAGATTAAATTACGATTCATAAAAAAAAACGAATAAACTAGATTAAACCTCTTGAATAATATAAGAAAAACAACAAATGTTCAATATTTTTAAGTGTCGGGTAGACGGATATACAAAAAAAAACTACTATATTCAAATTTAAGTGATCCTATTGAATATTATATCTCCAACCTATTATTACGTATTATTAAATTGACTAGAAACTCCCTAGGGATATAAATAGAAAAACCAAACAATAGTAAAATTTAAATAATATTTCTAAAAATTGAAAAATAATTTTTAAAAAGTTATTTCCTTCTTTTGTTTTTATCCAAGTTTTGTACGTTGTGCTCCTTAATTATATAATGTTTCAATTAAAAAAACAATAGTATGTAACTAACTAACATTTTAATAGAAAAACTTATATATAAGAACATAATATATTTTACTTAATATGTGTTACAATCATCTAGTCCCCATTATACAAGAATTCAGCATAAAATAAACACAATTCGTTTAAAATCATCTGATAAATGATGTCTTTAGCTGACTCATATCTAAATAAATACAATAAAAAGAAGTAACTTATATCTGCACCTATTTTTTATAATTATAATTTTTTTTAATATATTTATATATATATATATATATATTGCTATAATTGTAAGATCAGTATAATATCGTAAAGTGCAATTGAAATGTTAACTGTGTAAGTAACGTCCATTCAAAGAAGCAAAGTAATTTGTACATACAATTATAAATTACAAAATAACATTAAGATAAATTAAATAAAAATTAAAGATTCTTATTAGCAAACAAAAACCTGAAAAATTAAAGATATAATAAATAAATAATAATGATAATAAGACAAAGAGAAGTCGGGAGAGAAAAAGACAAGAATGAATAGTCCCATTGTTATTTTGTACTTGTTACCTAAATACAAAACGACATCGCATCACGTGCATATCTTTTGTTCTCTTCTTACATGAATCTTAATTGTTAATTTTCCCCATTAGGTTAAATAAAAACAAACGAAGAGATCTCTCTACGTCTAGCAAAACGACAACGTTTTGGATTTTGCATCAGTCATATATTATATTAGTCCAAGTAGCTCTCGGATTCTTCTTTCTATCTCTCATCCACAACACATTAATTGTAAATTTGTTCTCTTTCACAAATTTTTATTCTTATTTTATTCTATTTTATTTTGTAATTTTACTCTTATGGATTCCATTTCACTTGCTAGTAAGCGAAAAGAAATGGTCCATATGTATTATATTTTTTAAAAATTTTTACACTATATATATTGATTTTTTTTACCTCACTATAAATATTGATTTAAAATGTTCAAAAGCACTAAAATAACACAATTTTTTTATTGTAAATAAAGTTCAAAACTTAAAGTAATATTTTAAATATAATTTAAAACTAATTTTTTAACATTCAAAATTAAAGAAGATGCTAAAAAATAGTAAGCATTTACAAAAAAAACACTTAATAAAAAATGTGTCCATATAAAAATCTTCATATAAATATTTTATAGGTCTCATATACAAAAATCATTTATAA
>KE150540.1:91923-114363 GCA_000411095.1 Aethionema arabicum
TAAGGTCATTGTTGCGGTGGCTCCGGCGGTGGCGCGTGTAAGAGTGGGAGTTCTAGCGCGTGAAGACATAAAAAGAGACAATTCTTGAAAGACTTGTTCATCAAAAGAAGCAGGGAGTTTATGTTGTTTACGTTCATAAGGAGATAATCTAAAGTAACTTTTATCAACATCTCCATTTCTTTCCCATTCATAAACTTTTCTAAATTCACCTAACATATTATCCCATTTCGTACCGGCGGTTTTAGCATCCCGGTTTATTCCATGCCGGTTCAAGAATTCAGCTACTTCTCTATCTTTATCAGCTCTTGTTTTCCCTTTACCTGAATGAGTAGTAGTAGTACTCGTTTCTTGATTCTCTCCTGAACCGGATCCAGACCCGGTTTGTTGTTGGTATTGCACTCTCCAAGCTCTAGCTAACCATAACATTTCATTAGGCTTCCAAACCGGACTCACATATTTTCCTTTTCTGTATTTATGATGAAACGACTCCGTTTCAGGTTGTTTCTCGTTGTTTGTTGGTTCTTGAAGTTGTGGTGAAAGAGGTGAAGAAGATCCAGGTGTTTCTGTTGAAGAAGGTAAAGCTGAAGAGGGTAAAGTTGTCCATTGAAGTTGAGAAGGAGCTGAATCTGAAGAACCGTATCTTGGTCGTTTTGGGATGATTGGTGGGTTTGAAGAGACGGTGGCGGTGGGGATGTAGATCGGAGAAGGGAGAAAAGTTTGATGTTGATGATGATGATGGAGGTTATGATGATGTTGATGATGATGATGATGATCTAGAGATGAATCTTTAGGAGGTGAAGAAGATGAAGAAGAAGGTTTTGTAGCGTCTCCTCCTTTAGTTGTCTCACCCATTTCAAGAAGCAGTCTTATTAAAGACAATATTAAAATTGACCCAAAATGAAATGAATTTTTTTTTTAATTATTATTTAAGAAAGTGAAATTTTGAAAGGAACAAGAAGAGAACTAAAGAAGCAGAGCAGATAGAGATACAATAGTTTTTGTTGAGACTTAACTGGTTTCGTTTTAGTTTTTTGGGGTTTATGAAGACAATGGACTGTTAGGGTTTTGCTTCTTTAGAACAAAAAAAAGATTTTTTTTACTAAATATATAAGTTAGAAATGGTACTGTTTGATGGAGTTTACTAGTTTATATAGTGGCATATAATTTTGTAAGCTTTGATTATATATAGTATGTTAGATTAATAAAATAGTAGTACTAATATATGAATATTGGTTAATTTTTAATTATATAATTTTTATTAACGTTGATGTTTGATTAAGACAAGTATAGAAAAAGGTAAGGAAAACCCATCATTGTACTTAAAGACTGTCAAACGCGGCGAACGAATTCACTTCACCAATTTTTTTAATATATTCTTTTTTTGGGATTTAAATTCAAATTTGGGAATTAAATCCTAAATTAGTTCTATTGTGTTAACAAAAAATTAGTTCTATTTTTTCTTCTCTAAAATTAGTTCTATTTAAAAAAAGAACCAAATCTGGGAATTAAGTCCTAAACTAGTAAATGAAATGCATATTTGAGTTAAAAAAAAATCCTAAACTAGTGCTTGTAGAAAAAGAATCAAATTTGGGAATTAAATTCCAAACTAGTTCTATTTGAAAAAAATCATAAAATATTAAAATAGATAAATCAAAATTAATGAGCTATAACTATTTTTTTTTTTAAAGAATTGAAATTATAATATAACTAACTCAAAATTTGACTGTATTTTTTTTTTGTCATTTGATTGTATTTTAAAAATAAAAATTTAAAATTTGAGATTATAATTTAATTTTGTGCTTTGATTTTAATGTTAATTTTAAAAAAAAATGATTATCAATATTCAAGAATTGAAAACTTTGCTTATCAAAATTATATTTTTTGATAGTTTAAATTATTTTCATAAAAAAGAGTTTAAAATTAAAGTATAATAATTACTTTAAAATTGAATTTTTAGGGTTTTAAAAATTTATATTTTAATTTATAGTGAAATGAGTAAAAAAGGGAAAAAAGGAATGAATAAATGAGGGAAAAATGGAGTTCTAGTGTGTGTTTGTGTGATAAGAAAAAAGAGAGAGAGAGATGTGGACACATCGGTTCCATGCTTCTGCTCCATTCACTCTCATGCCAGTTTTTGCCTTTTCCGACCACTTTTATTTTTATTTTTACTTACATTTTATTTTATTTTTAATCTCTTTTTTTTATAGCATTACCAAAAATAATGCGAGTATTCAATATATTTTTTACTAGAAATAGTTAAAACATGTTTCTTTTTATCTTTTTGTGTTGTCCAGCTAAACCCCATCCATCAATAAATAGAATTTTTAATGCAAAGCTTTTGTTATTTCTCAACTAGTTTAACTCCCTGCATTTATTTTATATAAATACATTATAAGTTTCCATCGCTTAAACTTATCAAATTGCTAAATTAATTTAATCTTCTGAAATGGATTTTGATTTTGTGTTCGGTATTGCTAATAGTGAATATATAAAAATGGACTATGATACTTTAAATTTTAAATACTTTTTTCCTGAAATTATTTACTTTTTTTTTTATTTTGATTTTGATTTTGTGTTCGGTATTGCTAATAGTAAATGTATAAATACATTATAAGATACTTTAAATACTTTTTTTTATCCATAGATTTTAATAACATAATTTTTAAACCAACCCAGATTTTTTACATTCAAATTAAATTTAAATAAAAAATTAAATCTTAATAGTAAAATTAATCCAAAGTTTGTATGAAATTTAATTAATTAGATTGTAATTTCAAAGTTTTAAATTTAAAATTTTGGTTGGAAAACTCGGTTATTGAAGTTTAGACTTTAAATAATACAATTATCAAAAATCAAAATTTTGTAAATTATCTTATTAGTTGAAAGTTATTATTTACCAAATAGAAACAATTTAGAATTTAAAATATAATAATCACATATAAAAACATGATATTTGTGTTATAAAGCAAAACCTGGTACTATATTAGAAAAAACATTTAAAATCATTCCTATTATTATTCTCATGAATATATGCGCAAACACTTTTTAAAAGCTCGAAAAAAATATAAATTATTATAATTTCATGATATAACTATTGAATTAAATACCACATTTCAGCATATAAGTAAAATGATTCATATAACACTAATATACTAATCTACTAAGCTTATGATTAAAAAAAAAGTAAAATGATTCATATAACACTAATATACTTAATGAATCTAAACACATAACTTATTTTTATTTTATGATGTTATTGGTTAGCAGTTTATCTCATTTGAATTCAACATTCAATAATACTTCTGAATTTTTATTTTGTAAAAAAAATAACACTTCTGAAATTGAAAAAAATGAGAATAATATAGTCTATTTATTCAATTCTATAGAAACAATTAATGTGGGATTCAATGTTTTCACATGATCTAAGGTTATAATTTTAATTCAACCATTTTCTATGCAATTTTTTTAAAACTATTATCTCACAATTAAAAAATTTAGCAACAAATTAAACTCATCATGTATCAACAAATTAAATAACATAATGCATATATATAATAATACCTCGAGGGAAAAAAATATATAATAATACCTTGATGAAAAAAAATACTATATATATATATATATATAATAATACCTTGAGGAAAATTTAATGGACCGTTAATAAAAAACAGAGAGAGAGAGAATTGAGAAATGATGGGCACATCTGATCAACAAAAAATTGTAAAATAATATAAAAAAAAAAGCCCTAGGTTTCTCTCTCTAGGTCGGCTGCTGCTAAACCTAATAAAGAGAGGAGACAGATACAAGATACATAATCTTCTCTCTCATGACTTTCTTGTCATGAAAAAATGAATTAGTTAATTGCATGAAATTAATGAAGTGTTTGCCCAAAAAGGACACATAAAAGATGCTCATGCCTCATCAATGAAGGTAAGCATTAGCTTTTCTTGTTTTAACATTTTTAGAAATTATGTGTCTTTCTTTCCACATCTATTTATAGAGAGGCATCACTTTCTTTCATCACGTCCTTCTTCTCTAACCTCGATAATTGATCACACCATTTCAATTTTTATTTTATAATTATTTTTATGTACTTTCGTTTTAGATATTATATCCACAAAATAAAACACATAAAAACAGAAGATCCACTAATTAAAAAAAAAGATCCACTAATTAAACTGCTTTTTGGTAATATGTAATTAATCTTGTGTAAATTAGATACATGCTTATAATATATAAAAATTATAAGCAAGCTCAAATGCATAACGCATTATGGGTACATAAAAATTTTAATCTTCTTTTATAGCGTTTATCCCTCAATATTATTTGTAAGTACATTTTTTTCTCCGGGAAAAAAGATAGTTGTTAAAAATTACATTAATTTGTTAATAAAAAAAATCATATATCATTATTTCATCTCTCTTTTTTTTTCTGTAATTCATATATATATATATATATATATGCGGACTAATTTTCTTACATTCATAAATTATTATGATTATATGCACATTCGTACAAATTATTTTACTATAAAACCTTCATATATATATATATATGATTGATATATACATATATATGGATTTATGTAAA
Source organism: Aethionema arabicum (assembly GCA_000411095.1). Classification (NCBI taxonomy): domain Eukaryota; kingdom Viridiplantae; phylum Streptophyta; class Magnoliopsida; order Brassicales; family Brassicaceae; genus Aethionema; species Aethionema arabicum. The sequence goes on from KE150540.1 coordinate 96,514, forward strand.
TATATGAAATAAATTTTGTAATAATTAAGTTGTTAATTTCCAAATTTATACTTTTATTACAATGAATCGATAAAAAAATCATGTTAGTTTTTTTCCAAAAAAAAAATTATGTTAGTTAAGAAATCATATTCTCTTTTTTTTTCTTTTTTAGAATTTAAAATTTAAAAGAAATTAATCGGAAAGAAAAAGACTCTATATTAATCTTTCGGTTTAAAAGACAATATTGCGAGCAGACTAAATATTAGATCCAAACCTCAAATTTTAATTAAAATCGATTTAAGCAAATTATATTTGATGGAACTAAAAAACTTTTAGTTTTGTTTGGATTTGAGACTTCAAAATATTTCAAGACCGGTGTTGATTGGGAGTCATGCCAACTATAATTTCATGGGCTTATCATATTGTTCATATGCTCAAAAATAATAAGACCCAAATCTTCTACATCTTTCGTGTAAAACCCATGTACTCAAAAGCCCATTTTGTGGGGCCTACTTTAATAGTTAGGTGTTGCAGAGGAAAAAAAAGGTAGGTAACATAACATTTGTGTTCACATGTTATATTTAAAAGCGAAATATTCCAATATTATTTCCCAAAATCTTTTAAAAGATTTGTTTATATATATACACACACACCACCACCACCAAACATATTCGAAAAGCTGGCCAACTATTCTTTATAAATTGACCCTAAATAGACAAATTTTGGTCGTCAAAACAAGATATATATACATTTAAATGTTATGTTAGTTGTTCGACATAAATTTTGGTTTTTTATTAATTCTCAAATGTTAAATTTCTAAATGATTCCTTATCCGGATTTCTTTTTAATATTTGAAGTGTCATGAATATTTTCTTAATAATTCATTTTAGTCTGGATTTTAGTTTTAGAAAAACAAAGTTTCTAATTAAATCAATAATTTAAATAATTTATGGCCCTCGTGACCTTTGTTTATGATAATTCTTTGTCACTACTTTTGCCTATGTTACATACTTACATTACATATGCATTGTCTTCTTTATTGTTACGGTGAAATTATGGAAAAATGATAAGATTAGTGATTAAAACACGATTACAACATTTTAAGCTATTATTTAATTTTATTTGGAAAAAAATGTGAATTATAATTTTTTTTAAAATTATTTTAGTGTGAAACTTTTTTGTTATATAAAAATACATGGCGTCGATTTGAAATTGTGAAACTTTTTCCTTATATAAAAAAAATGAAAAAGGGAATTTTGTTTAATTATTTTAGTTCGTCAGCTTTATAGATCGATATTTGATTTCTTTTTTGGTATTGAGATACTGGTCGGAAATAATTTAATCACCCATCATTATCTACATGATTTTAAGTAATTAATTATCTTAAGCTGTCTTTATTCGAACATAATCCGATTTGAACATCATGAATTCGTTGGACAGTAGACACCATCTCTCTCTCTCTACTTAACTATTAAATAAAAATATTTAAATTAAAGGTATAATATTATTAGGGAAATCTCAACCACTCATCTTCCGTATCTCTAATGGCTTTAACATTTGAACTAATTAAATTTAAATCTTATCCTAGTTGCATATATTACTATATTTTATTTAAATTTAATTCTCATTTGATAATGTAATAAATATTATATTCTTCAATGGATAAACAAAATGTTGACCGGCAAAGAAACCTAAATTATGCGATACTATTTTGTGTGCTCCAAAGAAGAGTTTTTGTAAACATTGTTTTATTATTATTATGCAACATCATTGATATATATACACTAAGGAAAATAAAATATTTGAACCCTTCAATATATATATGTACATAATTATAATTATTTATTCTTGGAATAAAAAAATTGTGAAATGGTGCTTTAATATATATACTCTCTATTCAATTGCAACGTAAAAGATATTCGAAGTTTGTAATAATATTTGTTGATTTATATTAGTTGAAATTAAACTCATTAAGACTCTTATGAGAATCTGACTAATATGTCTTACATATATTGGGTTTATTTTTATGTTCCAAATAAATTATTATATTCATTTGTGAGACGTTATAATTCTGTAATGTAAGAATATGCATACAATATGAGATACCCATCATTTTTAAAGTTGGTAATATTTATTAAATATCTAATAAGATTTATATTCTTCAAAAATAGTTTTGTATCCATCACTTTACAATATGGTTTCTTGTTATTTTGTCAAGTCATGCAAATTCTTTTGTATCTTCTTATCATGTTTGGGTTGGTTGAAACATGCATTAATTATAATTAAGATTCACACCATTACAAATAACAAAAAAAGAAAACTAAATATTTATGTAACCATTTATTATTTCTTAATCTAAAACAAACTAAAGCATCATCTTTTTTATAATTTAAAACGAATGGGAGTATCATTTTAGTCATTACCAATATCATATTTTCAAAACTAAAATCTACCAAATATTTATATAACAACAAAAATTTGATTCTTATGAAAACATATGCATCTGGTCAATAAAATTCATAAGTTTTCCAATTAACTCTAACTCTTAGCTGATTCAAATCAAAGAACAAAAACAAATTAAATAAGAGATCATACGATAACAAAGATATTAAAATTTATTCAACTCCTCAATCAACTTCTGCTGCAACCAAGCTAAGTCGAAGGTGAAACTATTAACCTACAGATCATATAGAATCACATATATTTCAGACAAATAATACACATTGATTTAAAACCCTAGTTAATGTAACCGTACCTGGACTTGTATAGTGAACATAAGTCTCGCGTTGACTCGTGTAGTTAAAGAACTAATGATTTCAAACCCTTGTTGATGAAGAATCTCAAGAACTCTTGAAAGTGGCCAAGCCTCGTGACCTGATGCGGCGCTGCTCACAACTACCTCTACTCCTTTCACACACGGTTGCACTTGCACGGTCGCTGGATCGGATCTACTTGACCCGGATCCGGATCCGGATCTGGTTTGTCTAGGGTTTGATGAACAACTCGGATCAATCTCTCTTCTTAACTCATCTCTTCTTGCAGTTAGATCGTTTATTCTTGTTTGTGTATCCTTTATGAAATTCACTGCTCCGTTTACATGTTCTGAAATCGCTCTTTTTCCCTACCAAGAACAAACTTTTGGAAACTTATAAAAAACCTAAAAAATAAAAAATAAAAATTAAGAAATTTTAAAGTTTAGATGAACGAATGAGATGCTGGTTTCATATACCCCAAGAAAGTTCATTTTGTTATAAGAAGGAGATTGACACAATTTATTGCGAATAATTATCTCAGGTTCAAGGGAGATTTACAGTTCGTAAGACTCAGAACTTTCGTGGTTTATCAGAAGAAAAAAAATCCGAAAAAGTACTTTAGATGAACCTTGATGTATTGGAGAGGAAGATGACTTCGAAGAGAGGCAAAATGAGTGGCCATTTCTTGTCTTCTTTGCCGTTCGAGGTTGCGGTGTAGAAGCTTTTTTTCTTTCTTTGTATCGCCGGCGCCGTCTCCACCGCCGCTGCCGCTGCCNTGTTGTAAGGATCCATGGATTATGGTTTAGGAAATGGTAGATTTGTGTAAGATTAGTCCGGGAATTGACATATTAGGTTTAGCAGAGAGTTTCTTTTGGTAACTTTAAGCATATTTTAGGGAATAACATTTTTTTTTGTATAAAAAAAGGAAGAAAGATTGACTAAATAACGATGCCTGGGGAATTGTCCTTGAGACTTTTAATCATATAGTATTCTCTCTTTTCATTTTAAATAACTTTTAGCTTTTAGCACAATAATTTAGGAGACATGTAGAATTATTATTTTTTTAGGGAATAACATTTTTTTTGTATAAAAAAAGGAAGAAAGATTGACTAAATAACGATGCCTGGGGAATTGTCCTTGAGACTTTTAATCATATAGTATTCTCTCTTTTCATTTTAAATAACTTTTAGCTTTTAGCACAATAATTTAGGAGACATGTAGAATTATTATTTTNATGCATTTAAAATGAAACAGAGGAAGTATTATATAGTAACTATTTATTTTTGTTTACTAATTGTAATTTTATTTACACGTGACAGAACTCTTTGATTCGTCATTTTTTATGTATATATAATAGTAATACGAGTACGAATAGTGGAAGGTATAATTTAGCTCATATAGGACATCATATTCCTAAATGACACCAAAAATAGTAATTAGTCATTTTTTTATTTTTCAAGCAAAATTAAAATTTTTTTTGTTGAGAATTATATTCATTTATCGTTAAATAATATTTTTGGATAAAGGCTCGTATAAATTAAAACATTGTTGAATTATGACCCAAGGTGGATAGCTCTACCGGTTCCATAGGTAGTGTTAAAAAATATCTTGGATGTGCGTAAGTTCAGGTTCGAGTCCCGCCTTGGGAAGAGATGTTATTTGGTCACGGCTCACGGGAGACGTAGGAGCGCAGCGGATTAAAATATGCAAACTCCGAACCCTCGGGATTATAAAAAAAACATTGTTGAATTACATTTAAATTTTGAAACTCATATTATAAATTAACTATAATATTATAAAAATTGGAACATTATATAAATTAACTATAATGTTATTTATTTTTCATTAAAAAAAATCAATATATAAGTTTTTGATTGTAAAATAATTTATAGTATAAGATCGGCGCGTGAAAGAGGACAGAAACTTAAGAATAGCTTTGAGTTAAAAAAAAAAAAAAAACTTAAGAATAGCTTTTAAGTAAGGTGAGTGGAGGTGAAGCAGTTCAAAGATACGACAGCTAATGCAATTATACGATCGACAACATTGAAGATCCACAAATATATATAAAAGATGGGAACCAGCTGTACTTGTTTCCTATGTGTCTTAATGTTTCAAGCCTCAGGGATCCCACTCCACCATATCATAAAAAACCATACTTTATCTTCATTTTTTTCATATCATGATTTAAGAGTCTATTGTTAGCAGCATACTGTCGAAATTGTTAATCTCACGACAAATTCTAATGATAGGTCAAACATATTAAATCTTATATATTGTTAGAAATTTTAAGTATAAAATGTGTCCAATAAATTGAATCAAGTAATTAGTGGATATTATACATTTTTCGGATACCCATTTTTTTCAAGTCGGATACAAGTATACTTTTTTGTTACTTGTACAAGTCGGGTCGTGTAACGTCAAAATTTAAGGGTATCAGTATTATTAGCATAAACTCATACGAGTAACAAAAAAAAACCAAAGATACAATCTGAATCATATAACTAAGATTTAGGTACTTACATTCTCCATTTATGAGAAAAAGAAAAAAACAATGTAATGAGCTTAATCATGTTCAAATTGAATCAAAATACACTCAGACAAGTAGAAGCAAACAAACTACTTATTAAGTTAAAAAAGAGTCTTAAACCTACTCAATTTGATGACCCATTTACTTCAATCTGGTTAATCTATCCTCAAGTCCTGCTAAGTCAATCAAACCTAGATCATTGGCCTGCAAAACAAAACATATCAACTTCATTAAATTTATGCAAAATTATACTTTTTTCGCAAAAACATAGATTTTAATTCAAATGAATTGGCAGTGAATGGAGTAGCTCGTTTTTCTTATATGTTACAACAAATGTTGATCCCTTGATAACATAAAAACTTTGCTTTGAAGCTGATCCCAACACCAAAAACAAACTCACCACTAAGTCAACGCAACTTGGTCTGATAATTTGACCAAATCTTGGTATATACATATGACAAGTGTTTGAGCAATTTCAATGAACAAGAAAGAGGAGATTTCAGATTTACCTCGGCTTGTATGGTGTAAATGAGACGATCATCTACATTAGAAGAGATAGAGTTTAGAAGACAGAGACCATTTTCACTAAGCACTTGTAGAACACTCGAGAGCCGCGGCTGGCCACTAAACACGATCTCTACACCCACCAAACACTCACGAACCACTACATGATTCTTGCAGCTTATCTTCTCCTCATCTCTAGTGCCTCCGGACAAGAACATGAGCTCATCTCTTCTTGAACTCATCTCCTTAATGTTCTTTTGAAGATACTTTATGTAGTTCACTGCCTCGTTCACTTGATCTGATGTTGAACGCTTACCCTATTCAAGAACCAAAAAAAGATTCCCATCAAGAAACGAAAGTAAAACTACTAGTATAAACCGATCTAATTAGAAACCTTATTACAAATTTCATTGGTTAAAAACCCAACAATAACAATCTTTGGCGACCAAAAATTTCAATGGTTAAACAAGAGTAACCATCATGATGGCGGTATCTAGCCATATGACTACCGTTCAGCTACAACGTCGTTGGTAACGAGTAGCCAGGACCGGTCTTGAAAACTCTTAAAAAAAATCATGACCCCAAGCCAAACCCAAAAAAATGGCCCTTTACTTAATTATTAGACATCCAGAGTTCAAAACACGAGCTTAACCAGTTTGAGCTCAGGACCGGTCCTACGAGTAGCCAATGGCTACCANGGTGGCAAAGCCGGTGGCCAAAAAACAGCAACCGCCGGTGTTATAACACCATAAATAAAAGTCAAAAGTCAAAGCATATGTATGTAATAGATTTAGAGAAATAGAAATTAGGGTTTTAAGAATCGAGGAGTGACCTTAAGGAAGTGAATAGGTAAAAGAGAACGAAGAGAGGAGAAAAGAGAAGCCATTTCTTGTCTTCTTTGTCTTTCGATTTCTCGATGCAACAACTTCTCCATGTTGTTATCTCTAGTTACAGTCATGAGCTTTGTGCATCTTCTTCTCTTCTCACGACAATCGTTCATCTTTTGAGATTCGATTTGTACGGTTTCTTGAAAGTGTTGATTTTTCAGATAAAAGAGTATGAGTTTAATTTTTTTCTTAGAAAAGATTCTTCTTTTTTTCTTGTGTGAGACAGCAAGATCGGATCTTGTGGGATTTTGTGAAGATGGGATTTGATCTTGTCCTTCGGAAGAAAACAGCTCAGGGCTTTGATGTAAAGTTGTAAATTATTATTGCAGTATTCAAGGTTGAGCAAAATAAATTAATAAATAAATGAATTTTGTTAGAAAAAATATAATAATAGTAGAGAAGAAGATACGTTTGTTAGGGTACGCACGCCATCATCTCTTTCTTCTTCCTGAAAATTTTCATTACATTTTATTTTAATAATTAATAATAAGATATTTTTTTTATTTCTTTCTTCCATTTTCCATGTTTGTCATTTTTCATTACATGTTGAATAAAAACTTATATCTTAGACCAGTTTTTATGATACCTTTCAAATTTGTAAAAGAAGTGATAGTTTTTTGAATATGAAAATAAAAAATAAAAATAATCCGTTTTAATATATTTTTTTCATGTTTTTTCTTTAAAATTGTAGTCTTCAAATTTTAAAAATATGAGTAACTTAAAAAAAGTATAAATTATTATTCATTTTTCATTTTGAAGAAAAAAATAATAATGGAATATATTTATAAGATACATTATATATCTTTAAACTTATATGTAACTCCAATCATAACTATATCTTTAAACTTATATGTAACTCCAATCATAACTATAATCGGATATGCAAATAAATGATTTCTATAGATAACCACTACATTTCTCAAATGAGAATTAAACAATATATAAAAATATTACTTCCTTCAGAATAGTAAATACTAATGAAGAAACAACTAAATTAAGCAACATACATGGTTTTAACAAAAACCATTTAACAAAAATTATTTCCAAAAAATGTAAGCTTAGTAATACAATTCATAGGTTTTTGATTACACCATGGGCCTAATTAAAGTAGATAAAATATCAATAATTGAACGAAAAAGTTCTTAAAAGCTCACCAGATTCAGCCAAAAATATGCACAGCCTAAATCCACAAGAAACATAGATACAAGTAAATTCTGGTCGGCTCGGGCCCTTGTAGTTTGCAATTAAGCCCAATCTCCAGAATCTGAACAAGAATCTGCAAAAAGAATTCAGCCAAAAACATCAGACCACCTCCAACCGTAAAAAATGACGGGTGCTTAAAATATTTTTTTAATACTAAAAATTAAAAAAAATTAAAAAGTAGGAAAGAGAATATGTAAAATGAGTAACCCGCTCTTTAGCTAAGGATTATAAGCACCCACTTCTTAACATTTTGTATACGTGTCTCTTTCTTATTGGTTTAAAAATATATTATAAAAATTAAATTTAATTATTATTTAAATAATAATATTTAATTGCTAAGCTACCCACCAACCGATGGAGATGCCCTCAAGTAGCTTAAAACAACCAATACTTACAGTAAAAGTTATGTGGGACATGTACCTTCAAGAACAAGAACAAGAATCAAGAACAAGATCAAACAAATAGCACTAAAAGTCTAATCTAAACTTGTACACACTAAAACTAGACCATATCTACAAAACCCCTAGTACCAAATTACCAAGTTCTATCCACGCTGCTTCCTTCTTGTCTTGAACGAAAGTGCTGTTGAGAACTCTGTGGGCAACTCCGGTGTGCTTTTAGCTCCAGTAAGCATCCCTACAACATCTGTCATCGAGGGTCGCAACACCGGTGATCTCTGCAGACATTGCAAAGCCACTTTAATGCATAACACTGCTTGTTCTTGGTCCAAATTTTGTAACTTTTGGTCCACTAGATCACCAATTCTCCCTCTTCTCGCCAATTTCCGTGCCCACGACATGAGATTTGCACGTTGAAACTCAGATGCAGATCCCGTCATTTCCAACGGACGCCTTCCTGAAATCATGACTAACAATACAACACCATAGCTATACACATCAGATTTTTCAGACACATCATCTATAGTGCCACATTCAGGTGCAGCGTAGCACACTGTCCCTCTCATACTTGGTGTGCTGCTGATTCCGCAACTCTTAGCTATCTCACTACTCACTGAATCATGACTGTTTTTACGCCCATCTAACCACCAATCTATGCTGTTACTTCTACTGTTATTGTTACTCTCTCTTCTCTTCTTCTTTCCTTCAGAAACTACACTGTAAAATTCAGATTCTAGATTCTTATTCTTCTTATTCTTAGCTAGCTCTTTGCGATACTCATCTTTCCACCACTCTCTCAACATTCTCCGCTTCTTCATCTTTTTCCTTTCCTTCTCCTCGTCTACTGAAAGCCACCATTCTAGTCTCTTGATACTCTTCTTCTTTTCAAGCTTCTCAGATGATAAAGATGGTGTCGAAGTCTCTGCAATCCAATCACCAATTGGTCTCTCTTTCTTTACCTCTGAACCAATCCATTGCATCACATAATCCTTCCCTTTCCCAACGTTTCCCTCCTGCTTCCTCCACCAATCTTTGCTGTTTCTTTTGATTACTGCATTATCCTTCTCGCTCTCAACACCGTCTAAGATGCTGAGTTTCTCCGCCATTTCTGGAGATACAGAAGCAACTGTTTCAGTCGTCGCTGTCTCCGGTGATGCCAGAGGTGCATTTATCGTCTCTGGTGATGAAAAAGGTACATTAGCTGTTCCTGGAGACTGATCCGTGAATCCAAAATTGGATTCGTCATATCCAGTCGTGTTAGTTATCACACTTTCTAATTCTTCGACTACAGATCCGTAACCTTCTGTTCCTCCACCGCCACTGGTTTCTACTGCAACCTCCACTTGATCTGATTTCTCCCTCGCGAGACCGAAATCGGCGAGTTTCGCTGAGAAGAATTGATCCAAAAGTATATTGCTAGGTTTTAAATCCCCGTGTACAACGGGCGGATTCAGACTGTGGAGGTGTTCAATTCCTTTTGCGATATCAATCGCAACCAGAAATCTTCGATTCCATTCCATGAGCTCCGGGCATTTCCGATGGAGAAGCGCATCCTGTAGATTTCCATTGTCCATGAGCTCGTAAACGAGAATCATACGTCGTTGTTTTCGGTTTTGAGAGAATCCAATAACAGGAACAACGTAAGGAGAGTGAAGCTTAGCGGCGAAGAATAGCTCGTTTAAGAACTCGCGTTCTCCTTGAAGAGAACCTGAATCCATTACTTTAATCGCCACATTCCTAACCTTCGACGCGGAAGATGAACACAACCTCCCTCGAAATACAGAACCAAATCCGCCCTGACCTAGTCGATTAGCCGGAGAGAAAGAGGCAGTGGCGCGTCTAAGAGACGAGTAGGAAAACTCATGTAGCGACGACGGGACCTCATTTGACGGCGAAGAGGATCGGCGTTTGCGACTGCGACTGCGAGTGATTTTGCAGAAACATGCGGAGAAAGTAATGAAAAGAGAGAAGGCAGCAGCAATTGGAGGGAAGATACGAATGGTCGTCTCATGGTGAGTCCACGATGCTTGAGATACGGAGGAGGGGATGGAGAGAGTCGCCGGTGACGGTGCCGGCGCCGGCGTCGGGATTGCTCGTGACGGCATTGGAATTATTCAGTAAATTTGAAAATTGAAAGGGTATTATTAGTAGTTGGAGTAGTTAATGACTAAATTTGATTACATTAACCCAAAGACTATTGACTCGTATTTTATTACTAACTTTGACGTGTTTTCATTATCAAACGTTATTTAATTATTATTATATTTAAGTCATAACATCACATATGTATGTAATGACATTGCTGTATTACATTAAATAATTATAAAGTATATAGTTTCACATGGGGTGGGTTGGAATAACATAGCTCCATTTGGATCTTCTAATTTAATTTAATAATAACTATATATTAAACTCATGGCTATGCATAGTTTTAACATTTTTTTTATACCAAAAATCTATTCATTGACTAATTTGAAATGAAAAATTCAGTTTCCTTTTTTCAATTTATGTTATTGTATATGGAAATATTTATATTCAGTACGGAAAAATCAGAATTCAAATTTCGAAACTTGTTTTTTCGAATAAAATAATAATAATACAAGTTTATTTGGCATATGTTTTACCAAATATTTGAATACTTGTTTTTTCTAATTAAAAGTAAAAAAACAGTGAGAATTATATAAAAAGAAAAAGAAGATTCGTGATTGTCACTTGTCAGTTGTTCTTTTTGGGTCCAAACTAAAAATAAAAGGCCCACAATTACGATTCGAAGAAAAGTGTGACGCTAACATTGAGAACGATATTCAGAAAATATTCGACCGCTTAGACATGTGTAAAATTTAATTATGATAACAATAAAATAAAGATTACAAAATTTCTTTGTTGTTTAAACTATGAACTAGTTTTACTTAATGAAAAGAATTATGAAATTTTACATCTTAAAACTTGATATGTGACATTTTTAAATGTCTATATTCTTGATCAATGAATCAAAATTATATCTTAAAATATAATTTACCTTTTAGATATATAATTAAATTATAATTTATTTCATATTGCAGTTTTGATTTTTTTTAATATCAAAATTCATGATAAAAATACCACTATGATAATTTAATGTCTTTTTTAACAAATATAAATAATCTAAAAATCTAAAATACATTTTTTTCTCCTAATTTTTCTTTTTCTTTTTCTTTTACTTGAGTTGATACTTGGTAATGGTTAAAATCTAAGCAGCTAAAACATCTTTTCATCTTAACGAACAACTTAGCATTATGTAATTAGTATACACACATACACATACATAAAAGATAATAATAAGAGCTTCAATACACACATGTTCAAGGTTAACTCTTTCTTCTTTTATTGGTCAAAAAACCCACCAAAATCTTTCACACCCCTCATGTCAATATCTCCTTAAAACTCCAATTCTTTAACCAAAAAAAAAAAAACCAAAAGAAACAAAGAAGAAGAATTAAAACACATCTTATTCCTTACCTTAAAACCCTCAAAATTTTCACCTTTTTTCTATCGACAACTATCCTTAAGATCAATCACAATCACACTTATATTATCACTGCTTTGTCTCCCCAAGGCTAACCTCGTCAACAACGTCGCCGCCAACACACTCCTCGACGGACTCTGCCCTCCTCCTCCGGCGGCGGCTTCTTCCTCTTCTTGAGCTGTTCTGTTTAAATCAAGACTCACTGGACCTTGCTCCCCAAGACAGAACCTAGCTATGTCACAAGCTAACTGACTTGAAAGCACGTCCCATAACCCATCACTTGCTAATATTAAGCATTCATCTCCACGGTCTCTTCTCATAAACGTTACTTCTGGTTCCCAAGCTACCATTGGTTTTAAATACCTGTCCCCTGCACCCAAATTTGATTAAAAAAACCCGGTTTATTGATATAAATAGACAAATTAAATAATCTGGGAATTACTACAAATAAACTTAAATAATTTAGGTACAAAATTAATAGAATCGAAACGATTGTAGTGTCGCAATTTGTTAGCCGTCAAGACATCTCTAGTGTTTCATTCTTCGAAATTTTCTTAAAATTTGATTATTTTTTTTAGACTTCTCTAAGTAGTTCATATTTTTTTTTCAAAAATTTACTGATACACTTCGAATTAAAAAAAATAGATTTTAAAGAAAAAGTTTAAATCTTGCTATTTGAAAATGGAAAGTACTCGTTATCTTTTATTTTGATATTTGAACAATTTTCATTTTTTGAACTTTCTTTTGAAAACTATAAACGGGATAATTTTTTTCATAATTTAAAGTGTTTTTGCCAAAATATCCTAACATAGAAGAGTTTACCAAAAATATTCTTAAATCTATTGTTATTGTATTTTTGTAAAAAAAAACTCATAAATTAATGTTTTTTTTTTTAATTTGTTGTCGGAGCGAAGTAGCTCAGTTGATAAATCACTTTCCTCTGTTTTTTGGCATCCATAAATCAAACCTCCCAAACAATGTCATACGTACAATTAGTAAGATCGATTTGTAGTGTAGTCCATAGATGTAAAAAAAAGTATTTTTGAAAATCCTCCGAAATAGTATTCGAGTTTCAATAAAGAAAAAAAAAATGAGAGGGGTCAAACTTCTCGAATTTGAGTGGAATTTGAGAATAAAACTACTAAAATTTACCTAACTTGTTGACCATTATTGAAGAATATTTATTTAAAATTTGTTTACCTATAGCTCTTGATGTAGCTAGAATCCCTTCGACTCGTGCTCCATCCACTACTAAAACTCGTCCACCTGCTGCTTCAATCCTCGCACGCTCGTCTGGTCTATCCGGCTGCACCATATTATAACTCCACAATCAAAAATCTTGTATACACTACACAAACACCAAAGTACTAACACCAAAATACTAGGCCTAGACATTAGGGTATCCGTTTGGATTCGGTTTGGTATTTTCGGTTTTTTATTTTTCGGTTTCATGACTATAGGATCCAACATGATGCTTTCTCGATTTGGTTCTAGTTCCGATTCGGATACTTAATAAGAAAATTCAAAAAAAATCGTAAAACCGAAAAATTATCCAAAAAACCGAAAAATACGCGAAAACAAAAAAAAACACGAAAAACCGAAAATTACCCAAAAAGAGAGAATGGTTACTTTCAGGTACCCAATGAATCCAATGAATATCGGTTCGATTATGGTTACTATTCGATATCCATAGATCCCAAGTTTAAGATCCGATAAATAATTTTTCACCGGAACCACACCCTTTTTTTGGATTTGGTTCTTCGGTTTCGGTTTTTTTCCCAGCCCCACACCAAACTCTTAAATCTTCTTTTATAAATAAACTAACCTTATGATCACTACTTAAAGCAATAGCTCTTCCATTTCTGCAAAGCACTGCACGTGAGTCACCAGTGTTGGCTACAACGATGTGTTCTTGTGTCAGAACTGCAGCTACTGCTGTTGATCCTGAAATCGCAGTCTCTCGTGGATCACAATTGCATAGTGACACGGTGCTCCCGCACACGCACGTTCTTGTGGCTAACTCGTCCATTTTCTTGAAACTTCGTTTCATCACTCCTCGCCATTTTTTTTCTACTAAATCGTTACCTTCCTCCATTAATATACTACTGCTTCCTCCTTCTTCGTGTTCGCTTGGGCCTTTCTCTAACTCTTCTTTAACTAGAGTGTGCATCGTAGTCTTGCATAATGTTGATACCTGCATAGATCAATGAAGCTTAAATGACGAAAACACCCTTCATGTATATTTTAAACTAATGTTAAAAATAATTGTTAGCCGCTAGTTGGGGAGTGATAGAAATCTAAGTCTTGTACAATCTTGAACAATTAGTCGAGATCTGCCAAAGTTTAGCCGTTCAGAATTCGTGATAGAACTATAAACTTATAAACTACTAATAAGTTTAAAAAGATTAAATATTTTAAAAAGATTAAGACCTTTTAATATAAATATATTACTCCTATAATATTTTAAAACAGTTAATGTAATGAAATATTAATTAATCTATAAATTAATCATTAGTAATTTATATACTTAATCTTCAAAAGGAAAAAAATATTTTAAAACTCTGCATATCTTTATAAAATTCTATTATATCTAAAATTTATATTTATTAATTTATGATGTTATTAAAATCATATTAACAAAAGGATTTTTTTTTTAAATAATAAGATATCATATCTTATAATTTTATTAATTTATCGTGATTTTTAATTTATCAAATGTTAATTATCAAAATTTGTCCGTATATTTTATGAACTGTTTCAAAATATTATAATCTTGCATAATTTTTTTCAAGTGAAAATATTTTTACCACGAATCACATTTAAAGATCCAATTAAATGTAAAATAAACATAAATGAAAAAAAAAGAAATCAATTTCTTTTGAACTTAAAAAAAATATTAATATTTTTTTAGAAAAATCATTCAAAACAACATCGTAGAGATTTAGATATCATACAGACTCATTAGTTCAACTAAATCATTTTCTATAGATTATAACCACATACTAATGATATAAATAAATCTTCTATTTTTTTCTAATCATATGGGCTTATTCGGAATTTAAACAATGTTTAGACACAATTTTTTTAGAACATTGTAATTTGTACCCAAAAACGATTAAAATCCATAGATTTTAGTTATATTCCTACCTGAGAGCCGCCATGACCATCGTAAACCGCAAAGAAATGAACCGGTCGAAACCGGTTAACTTCAGGTCTACATAAATCAGTTTGTACCATAACAGTATCTTCCATTTTACGAGATCTTCCCATAACCGAAACAACACCATACACAGCCTCATCTAATTCCTCTGTTTCTTCACTTCTCAACAATGGAGTCTCTGATTTTTGGCGGGAAGAAATCGGAGAAGAGAAAAAACCCCCAATTTCTCCCATCTCCATCCTCCTCGGTTGTTTCCTCTGTTGAATAAAATTTGAATATATTTCTGATTCTGTTCTATCTCGATTTCTTGAAGATGAAGAAATCGGATCGCCGAACACCGCCGCTTGCCGTCGCATCTCAATTCTTCTTCGCCGTCGTTCACGGCATTTAGAAGGTGAAACGTCGTCGTTTCCTCGACTTGTTGAAATTGTTCTGTAAATCTCTGTCATGTGGAAGAAAATTTAAATTAATTTAATTTTAAAACTTTAAATTGATTTAATTTGAGTGTTGGTTTTTATTTTTATTTTTTTGAATAAATGTTATAGTGGATGTTGGATTAGTGAGCACCGCTTTATATATATACGAGGAGGAGAGATATTTTTAAGTTTTGAAAATGAAAGGCTTACGAGGTTGAGGAGACACGTGGCGAGGTTTTGGTGCATTTGCGTGTTGTGTTCAGGTGTGGATTTGTTGTCCACGTGGAGATACCTTCCACTCGCTGATGAGAATCAGTAAGTTGTTTTAATGACGTAATTAAGCGTAATTAAGCCATCACTAATTGGAAGTTGGAACACAACAGGTAATTTTTAAGTAACCTATCCCTGATACAAATATTGTTTTTTGGGTAAGATTTGATTGATCGGAATTTTGTCTGCATTTTATTAATAATTTTATGTATATTAATACCATCCCCGTTTCACTATAATCGATATTTAAAAGATTTTTTTTATTTCAAATTAAATAATGTTCTCACTTTTTTAGAAATAAAATGCTACTATATTATTTTTTTTATTTGTTTTATACATAATAAATTTCCGTAAAAAAAATTAAATTTGAAATTAACAATAAAAATTTGATGAATTATGCAAAATTTTTTTATTCAAGTACTTTTTGCAAATTTATCTTTTGTGTGAGGTTATATCAATTATATTTTTGGGTCTATTGTTATGGTACTCTTGCAAAAAATGTTTGAATGAAGATATTTTTTAAAATCAATTATGCAAAATGTTCTAATTCAATACGTTTTTGCAAATTTAAACTAAAGTGTGAGAGTACCATTTATACCGTTGGGTCTAATCTAAAAAACATTATTTATAAAGAGTAATATTATTCTTTTTGTCACCATTTTTAAAATTTAAATAAATTTCAAATTTAAATTTTTTAATCAAATTTTTTTTTGATAAACTAACTTTTTAATATGTTTATGTTTTCGCATTGCAATTAAGTATTTAATTAAATTTCATGTTTTTAATTTGATTTGAGAGAACATAAATTTGCATTGTTATGTTGCATTAGTATTGTGTTCGTATTTACAATTTTACTTGTGTTCATATTTATGTTTATATCAAACGTTAAATAGTACCGATTTATACTTGGTAGCTCTACCGATCTAGAAATATTGTGAAAGCACCTCGGTTTGTCGAAAGATTCGGATTCGAGTTCCAGACATGGGAAATAGGACATTTAAAAACCCGACTTGGCCGTCAGATCGATGGAAGATATATAAACCGCAAGAACCATAACTTTCATGGTTAAAAAAAAAAACGTTAAATCGTGTCTGCATTTGCAAGGTGCGACTATATTTATATATGTGTTTGAGGAAACTTCAATATCATGTGTTGCAAATAAATGTGTTTGCCTTAAATGTTTGTGTGTTACATTCGGATTAGTATTCATAACATTTATATGTGTTTGTATGCGCCTTTGAATTTGTGTTTTATTTTGAGGAATTACCTAAAATGTCTTAATTCAAAAATTTTTTTTTGTAAATTTGTCTTTTGTGTAAGGTTTTACCAATTATATCTTTAGGTCTATTGTTATGATATTTTTGCAAAAAATACTTGAATGAAGATATTTTTAAAAATCAATTATGCAAAATGTCCTAATTCAATACATTTTTGCAAATTTGTCATAAAATGTGAGGGTATACCATTTATAATGTTGGGATAATATTAGGGCATTTTTGCAAAGAATGTTTGAGTTAGAACATTTTTGCAAAAAAAACTTGAATGTGGCCATTTTTGTAAATTCCCTTTTATTTTCTTGTTTAATTTATTTATTAAAACTAAACGATTTAGAGTTAAAAAAAACTATATAATACATATATACTGTATTTTTTATCTCGGCTATTTAATATAGAAAACATAACTGGTTTTGAATTGGGAAAAAAATCCTCAATAAAACATATGCTTTTTACATATTTATAATATAAAGATGGATTTCAAAGTTCACATGACAAAAATTACTACTCCTGAATTGTTAATATATATATATAATAGCAATTAATTGGTCCATATTTATTACCCCTTCAATCCAGGATCGGAATAAACATTGGAATAGGATCAGGACTGAATGACGTACCATATACAAGTTGAATCATAAACAAAAAATACAAAAACTTAAATAATTTATGTGAATCCATCTTTACATCTATATTTTATATATCTACGAAACAAGTAGTGAGAGAAAATGTTAGATTTTTTGTATCAATAATCAAGTTTTTGGCGTCATTTTATCTTTAATTAAATATTTCAAATAAAAGATAACTTTAGATAGTATATTTAAATATACTTATAGAAAATGGACTGATATTAATTTTTTTCACAGAATTACAAAAGTGTAACTTAAATTCTTAAAATAAAAATCCATTTATAAAAATTTACACACGCGCACGCGCGCACACACAAACATATATATATATATATATATATATAT
>KE150541.1:61810-72516 GCA_000411095.1 Aethionema arabicum
GTTTCTGGTTTGTAAAGAGTGAAGAGAATGAGGGAGTGTGTTTTTTTATGTGTGGTTTGTAAAGAGTGAAGAGAAAGAGGAGGTGGGGTATTTATAGAAGTTATGTGTCAGAAATTTCCGAGAAAATTCCGAGGAAAACTTTAACGGATATATTTCCTCGGAAATTTCCAAAGACAACCCGAGGAAAATATATCCGTTTCATGTTCCTCGGAAATTCCGAGGAAATTTTCGAGGAAACTTTTAACGGTCATATTTTGAACTTTCTTCGGTGTTTTCTCGAAAATTCCTTGGACGTTTCCGAGGAAAGATATTTCCTCGGAAATTCGTGAGAAAAGTCCGACGAATTTCCGAGGAAATTGCATTTTCAGGTTTCCTCGGTTTTTTGCGAGGAATTTTTCTCCCTCGAAAATTCCCTCGGAAAAAACAGTGTTTTCTTGTAGTGAATTAAATTAAAAAAATAAAACAGAAATAATATCATAAAAACAAAGTTAGAAAAAAGAAATTTGAAAATCACAAAAGCAAAAACTTTGTATGACAATTAGCATCGATCATTTTGTGAAAACTTTTGCATTAACAAAATAGAAGACAAACAAGTTAAATTAGAATTATAAAAAATATTCAGAATTTCCTTTATTAAACCCAAAAGTAAAAAAATTGGATAGATGTTACAAATCGTATATGTAACAATGGTTTGGCATAAAAGTTGCCACATTGTTAAGAAAGAAAATCATAGCTTGCACTCTTATTTTAGGAACACAATCGTTTTTGGAGGCCCCAAGCAAAGCAAAATTTTTCTTATATTAATTTTAATTAAAAAAAATCAAGTTAAATAAGTTACATACTAGTCTATATTTTTTAATCAAAAGGAAAGGAGATAGAGTTTAAAGTTTAAACAAAAGGAAAAAAAACATACACTTGATTAGAAAAAAGATATCCCACATGATGACAAAAGAATAACGAAAGTCCTTGTAAAAGGAAGGAAAAAAAAAATCCACTAGGAGGAATCGAGAACCCATGCAAGAGAGATATAAAGATGCATGTAGCAACCACTACACTATCAAAACATTAGAATAAAAGGCCGCTATAATTAATGATAAATTTCAGAGGCTGGAAGTACATATTTCACCATCATATTCATGGCCTCAGGGTCGGGTATGCCTAGGAACAGTGCCGGCTCAAGTATAATATAGGTCCTTGGGCAAAAAAAAAAAATATTAATGGGTCTCTTCAAACTAATTTTTTTCTTAGTCGTGGGCTCTTCAAAGCTAAAAAAAATATTTTTTTTTCCATTTTTAATCTTATGAGCAAAACATTTTTTTTGTTATTAACTTTTTTTTTTCAAAAGTCATAGATCCCTTGTAAAAACAAAAGTAAAAAAAAGAATTTGCTGAAACTAATTTTTTTCTTTTTTCCGATGAGTTAAATTTGTTTTTTAAGCTAAAACATGTAAAAAAAAATATGGGCCTCTATTTTTTGTGGGCCCTGGGCGATCGCACCGCTTGTCCCCCCTTCTGAGCCGGTCCTGCCTAAGAAGTACGAAAGCTTGGTTGAGGTTGCGATATTTGATTCTGAAGTGGAAGGCATAGGTCCGGTCTTGAAAACCCTTTAAATTTTCGGGACCCGAAGCGAAAACAAAATTAGGGATCTATTTCATATTATAAAATAATTTTTTTATTAAATCCGGAGTCTTTATAACACAGGACCAACTTTAGAATCTTAAACAACTGTTTCACATGTTTGTGTTAAGACCACCACAGCAAAAACGGAATTGGAAAGCGTTTAAGAAAAAAAAAACCCTAAAACACTAGAATCGTCTATGTGGCAGTGAATATAATAGTTTTATATTAATATATACAATCATTTTTTTCTCTAATTTAGATGATTTAATAGTGATAATTACCGTTGGAAGAAAAAGGTGATAATTACACTGTTACAGTAGTACCAGAATCGCATTTAAATTATAACTGATGTGTCGAGAACAAATATTACTTGACGACATTCATTGAGTGACAATTGTTTTTTTTAAGAAAAAAGTTGTACCGACAGAGACGGAAATACTAAAAAGAAAACAACATTATTAGCTTATACTAAAAAAGAAAAACACAAGAACAAGCAGTAAATATAGCTTCGGTTTGAATTTTGGATTTTTCAATTTCAAGAGAAGAACTTGTAGTCCTTCGCTGAGACAATGATCGTTCTTAGACCACCTATGGGTGATACGATCGTCAATATCACTCCTACCACAATGCAGAACTGCCAAAACAAACTTTGTTAATTAGTTATAGAAATAATATAATATATTTTTTTAAAAAGAAAATAATAATATTTTAGATTATTAATTATTTTTTTGAAAAAAAATTTACCATCAAAATGGGGTTTTTCATTTCTGAATTTTGATAACCAAGTTTTTTAAATCCAAAATTTTTCTAAATGGGGGGTTTTAAACTCAAACCTCAAATTTAACCTTGAAATTATAATATAATTAATCGAAATTTACATTTGGTTAAATTTTGAGATTATAGTTTAATTTTGTGTTTAAAATTTAATTTTAATTTTGAAAATCTCAAGTTAAAAAACTCAACTATTGAAGTTCAAAGTTTAAAACACATTTTTGATAATTAAATATTTTTCTTTTTTCACCAATTAAATTATATACGATACAAACACAACAAAAAAGATAAATTCAATAGATCGAAGATAGGTAAAATCCACTTTGGTTAGTTTCAATGCCATCGGTTCGAGAGAATAAATTAACAAAAATGATTTAATTTTTATTTATAAATAACATTCATACGTTCGGAAAATAAATAAATAAATAACATGCACACGTATTAACTTACCCAGTTGATGATCCAAGACGCACTGAACTTTTTGGGTTTCTTGAGAACCAGCCACATGATGCATGGCAGCTAAATTCAGATATAACCCAAAAACAAAAAAGTGTTTCTTTAGTTTATAAACAAATGAAAAATTATACATTAATTCAATTAAAATGAAATATATACATACGTAATAAGTTGTTGGTGCAAAGGCAAATCCTCCAAAGAAACCCAATAATCCTCCAAAGAAAGGAATGCAAATAGCAACGAACATAGTGAAAGCTGTTCCATTCAATATATACACATAATAATATTATATGTCAGTCCAATAATATAACAAGAAAATGAATAATTTGACAAAAACGATTAATTAACTTACCGACGTATGTAGTGCGAGTGATGAATCGAAGCTTGAAAGAAGGATTAAACATCATCTTCTTAACTAAAAACGTTTCAAGCATATCAAAAACAGGCATTGCATAGATTTGATAGCTTCCAATAACATGAATCACAACGAATCCATTAGCTAAAGCAATAAGCCAAGTTGGTTTCTGTAATGTGATGAGAACATTGTCGTCTACACTGTTCCCAAACACATAGTAGCAGATGAATGCAACAGGGAAGTAGCAGATTGCAACCACAACGTAAGCGAATACTACTCCTCTCCACATTGGTATCTTAGATGGTTTCTCAGGTGTAGATGGAATCGTTGCTTGAATCTCTAACACCACATTGTGTCCTGCATATGCAAATGCTACATCCCCTAATGCATTCAAGAAATTGAACACTTTCCCTGAATTCGTCGTCGCTCTAAACGAGTAATCTACGCTCTCGTGAACCCCCTTCGTCGCTGATGCACCCCAAGCGACCGTAGAGTAGCTGAAATTCAAAAATCAGAATCAGATTCAGATATTCATAGATTCAGATATTCAAAGATTCAGAGATTCATCGAAATGATTCAGAGATTGGACCTACGTTAAGGACATAACAGCAGCAGCAAGGGAGACGATGGACATGGAATTGAAATTAGGGAGATGAGAGAGAAGAAAATGAACGGAAGCGAAGATCATAATCCAGTAAGTAGTTCTAATATCTTTGCAATCAGTGCAAAGGAGATCGTGGATTTTCTTCAACGATTTACCTCCAGTCACCATGTAAACAATATCAACACCAACCTCAACAATCAACTGCTGAGGAACAACAATCCATAGCCCCAATTTCTCACCAAACGCGTGTTGACCTAACTCATGGTACCTATCAAACCTCTTACCTTCAACCATCTCATGCATCTCCACCATTTGCCACAGTGTGTAAAGCGTAATCATCCACGACATTATCATTATCGTCACTCCTGGTCCCCTGTATAGATCCATAAATTCAATTTAACGATTAATAGACGAGATTCGATTTGAGACTCAATTAAACCATAACAAAATCAAATCGAAGACTAATTTCAGGTTGTGTATATAAGTACCATCCGAGATTTGACATGGCGTAGGGTAAACTGAGGACACCAGCACCAACCATAGCTGTAACATTGTGAAAAGCAGAGTAATACCACTTAGCATTCCTTGAAGAAGTAATCGGTAACCAATCGTCGACATTCTTCTGTCGAGCAGCTTCTTTCTCAGATAACTCATGTTTCGCCATGGTTATTGGATTTAGAGAAAATGAGAGAATATTGTAGAGAAAAATTGAAAGAGAGATTGAAGAGGTTTTTAAGAGTGAAGACGAAAAGACTGTTTCAAGGGGCGGTGAAGGAGGCAGGACACCAGCGCGTTGGACCCGTGCTTTTCTATTTTTTTTTTCACTTTTATTTTCTCTCTTTTTATTTTCTCCCTTTATAATAAATAAGCAACCGTTCAAAATGATGTTATTTGTTACGACAGTTTTCCCGTTTCGTAAGGACACCAGCGCGTTGGACCCCTATTGGATTCTTTGAATCTTAAAATTGACGATTTTACCCATTTCTTTTTTGTATTCCGTTTCTGTTTACGTGGTTTTTTTGTAAATGTATTTCTTTTTGCCATAAATAGCATGAAATCCGCGGTGCAGTGTTTTCGGAAATGTTTTTTGCTTTTTGGTAATTTGTTTTTTAATTTTGTTTTGCTGAATTTAATTACTAATTTAGGGTCATTTTGTTAACATATTAGGTACATAATGAATGGGAAAAAAAAGTTAGGTACATAATGAATCATACGGTTGAAAAGAAAGAATCTTACGGTTACCTATGAATATTAATTGTTTTTATGGAATTTGAATAATATATTGGTATAGTATATGAAAAAAATGAGTATTAACTAAAAAGAGTATTGACTAACCAAAATTGTTATGCAATATTTTTGGTAGGTTTGAAATTTGTATGTTGAAGATTCGGTTTTGGAAATGTGAATATAGTAAATTATATAAGATAAGTTTTGAAGATATTTGTGTGAGGGTTTTTAGAGATTTTTAAAGGTTAAAAGTAATAAATAGATCACGACCAATGATTTTAAAAGAAAATTTGAATGGTTAAGATTTTAGGGTTGTTGAGTTTATATTGTTAAAAAAATTAATAGTATGATTATTTAATTTAGATTATTGAGAAGGAATTATAATATTCCAAATTCTGAACTATTTTTATTTTTCGAAAAGACTACACAGTTCTGAATTTTGACAATTCGAAAACTTTGTTAAATGATGTTTTTAATGAAAAATTAAAGAAATACAATTCTTTATAGCGTTTTTTGCAAAATACATTAATTCATTAATGTATATCAAAATAAATATGTATATATATCTACACATTTCTAGTATTATTGTATTTTTGTAATACTCATCAAAACTGTATTTTTGCAACCTCTTCTTTTTAAATCTTAATCTCAAAATAATTATGAAATTACAACCTAATTAATCCAAAATTAGATCATAATTTTATATTTAATTTGAGATAATGTTTAATCTTGTGTTTATTGTTTAATTGTGATTTAAACAATCCGATTATCAAAATTCAAAATTTTAAAAAACATTTCGATAGGTTCAAGATTTTTCACTAAATAGAAGTACTTTAAAATTTAAAATATTATAATCTTTACGTACGGGAGAAACAATGTCTCTAAATGATTTTTAAAAATTACCGAACTTAATTGCAAATTTTGGTAGCTTTGAAGAGAGTATATCAGTTATTTACGTATTAAAGATTTAGTATTAATTAAGAGTATGTACGTGTGTTCGTTTGAAATAGACGTAATTAATAAATTAGTGATCATGTTGTTAGTAAGGTTATGTTGTGTCAGTTTGGCTTTGATTATATTTCCCCACCATGCATGGATGGTGCAATGTGCATGCGTTTTATGCCCATATATCTAAATATTTTTTTTTCATCTTCTTATTTGTGTTGTTTTTGTATTAGTTTTTTTTGGTGATTACCATTAGTAAACTACCTTCGACTCAAAAAGTCAGTTTACGTGTTATATAGTTTTTTATCTAACGTGTTATATAGTTAGATTGATTGTTACGCAAACAAATCAGTATAATAGACATGATATGATGTTTTTATGTGTAATGGTCATTTAATTTTTTTTTTAATTTTTTTTTCTATTATTTTTTTAGGTTTTTTCTTATAAACTATGAAGGTTCTAGCTAGGTTTTACGTTTCATACATCATTTTTTATCCAGAATCAAAGCGGACAAATATCTACAATAAATTATGTCAATTTCATCCAAAACATGGAATCGAACTGTAGTTTTTGAGATATGTAACCACAAGAAAACCACTATATTAACCCTTTATTGGTTTTCTTTTAGCTTTTTTTTAACTAGAAAATAATTATATGATCAAATACCCTAAAAAACACACTAAAAGAAAAATAATTTATTGTGACAGAAATATTAGTGATGAATAAATGTGACTAACATTAAAATAGATACTTTTAATCATTATTTTGTATATTTATGAGATATTGTAGTTAACAAAGTTGTATCGAATTGTGACTAAGTGTGCTATGAAATAGGATTTTTGTTATATTATAATAAGTTATGATTATTTTTTTGACGTAGTTTTCTACTAATTATGTCATTATTTGAGATAAAATTGTGATTAAAATATTATTACAAATTATTACGATTTTGTTAGTGATTATGTATGTGACATAGTAGTGACAAATTGTGTGACTGATTTATTTGTAATAAGTTATGGGTGAATTTACTACTAAAATGTTTGTCACTACTTATGTAGCATGGAAGTGCCGTTTATGCACCGCTTCTCGCTTCCGAATCATAATCGGAATTAGAAGCGCACGGAAGCGTTCAGAAACGTGACGGAATCACGATTCAAAAAAAAAACAGTTTTTGGAAGCGCGTTGGAAGCGACGATTCCAATTTGAATACATGATATTTTAAATTTGAAATCGTTTTTATATATTATTTTTGTAATAAATATGTTCGATCTTTGAAATCCGATTGAATTGATTTTTGAAATCGTTTTTTCGTATGCGCTTGTGAAGAAAGCAAGAGAAGAAATTTGACACAAGAGCTTTACCGATCCCCTTGAGACCTTAATCCACTATCAAAAGGAAATAATATGTGAGAGAAAAGTTATAACTCTTTTCAATAGACACTGAAGCATATCTTAGGTAGAAAACCCATAAAATGAAAAAAAATGGAGAAGATGACCTCGTAACAAACTTATCCGGTTAGTCATAATTACTTTTATAAGACTTAATATATATACTTGGGTCTAGATTTTACAACAATTTAAGAGTTGGGCTTCATAATCATCCATCATGACATTATTTTAGCGTGATTCAATTTTTTTTAGCGTATCAGTCATTTTCGCGTGATTTAATTTAAATTTGATCCATTAAATACTTTTATCATTCAAATTTTGTTTGTTACTATAATAATTTAAGTTAGAGTTCGGCATTCGTGTACATGTTCAATTCCGGTTTAGTACCTTCGGTTCTACGCCTTTAGGATCCAGTAGGTACATTAGGATATTTTGTTTCGGTTTTGGTTCGCATCTCTCTTGGTTTGAGTCAGTTTAGATACTTGATAAAAAGAACCGGAAAATACCTGAAGAAACCGGTTCCGGTTCTTCGAGTAATTACCCGAAAGAAACGAAAAATATTCGAAAAACTAAAAAATACCCGAATAACCGAAAAATATCCAAAAATTTGAAAATGGCAGGGTTAGAAAATTCAGAGAAATTGAAAGAGATTAAGTGATGAATCACTAAAGTATTCATATGACTAAATGTATGGTTGTCTTGATGCTTAACCAAAATGGAGATAAGATCTGAAATTGAAAGAGAACAAGTGATTAACCGCTAAATCAAGTCATATTTTATATATTCCATTTTTTCTTTACAAAAATTAATACAAGCCCAATACAACTGTAACCCAAGTATATAAGGCTGAACAAAAAACTAAAACTAAAGAACCGAACCGAACGGAATCAAAAAAGGGTCTAGTTCCGGTTTCGGTGAAAAGTACTTATTGGATCTTAAATTTGTAATCTACGAATTCGGGTAGTAACCGGACTTGAATCGAGTTCCATTGGATACGTGACAATAACCATATTTTTTTCTTTTTTTCGAGTATATTTTGGTTTTTTGGATTTTTTAGGGCATTTTTTTGGGGTTTCCCATATTTTTTTGACATTCTTATCAAGTATCCGAAGCAGAAGCAAACCGGAACCATAAGCGGAATTGAAGCAAAATCTTTAAGGATCCTGGTAGATCTTATAGTCATGGAACCGAAAACCGAAAAATACCAAACTGAAACCGAACGAATACACGAATGAATGCCTAGGCCTACAACTATAAATAAATAAAAAGAAAATGTTTGGCTATTTTCAGGTTCCCATAATCCATAAATCTCGGTTCGAATCCAGATACTATCTGAAATCTATTCGAATTTCAAATGTTAGCGGAAAGAGAGAAAAGATTGGAGGGAGATTTGAATAATTCTGTATATTTCTCACACTTGAATATGTACAAGAGGAAGTACATAAATAATGTAACAGACTCTAACAACCCGGTTTGGAATAAACCAATTAGTAATTTAACCAACACTAAACCACATAATCTAATATTCCCCATAAAGATGGGGCAAATACATTGAGAAGACCCATCTTGCCAATCAGAGCCGTGAAACGATGAGGAAACAAAGCCTTAGTAAAAGTATCTGCTAACTGATTATCAGTAGGAACATGGAGAAGCTTGATAAGACCAGATTGCAAGCGTTCACGGACAATGTGACAATCAATGTCAATGTGTTTAGTGCATTCATGGAAGACCGGATTCGAGGAAATATAGATTGCAACCATGGAGTCACAATACAAGTTAACAGGAGCAGAGAGAAGAACCTGCAACTCACGAAGTAGAGTGGATAACCAAACAATCTCAGAGACGGCAGAAGCAAGAGAACGATACTCTGCTTCAGCAGAGGACTTTGAAAGAGTGGATTGCTTCTTGGACTTCCAAGAGATAAGTGAAAAACCAAGAAACATACATAAGCCTGAGCTGGAAGGACGAGTGTCGGAGCAGGAAGTCCAATCCGCATTAGAAAACCCAGTTAATCGGAAGTCAGAAACAGTGGAATAAAACAGACTTTGTCTATAGTTCCTTTAATATATTGAAGAACACGTCTAGCTGCTTGAAAGTGAGACTCCAAAGGCTTGGAGGTGAACTGACATAAACGATTAACAGCAAATGTTAAATCAGGTCTGGTGATGGTAAGGTACATCAATTTACCAACCAAACGACGATAGAGTTTTGGATCAGGAACTAGAACATCAGCAGAATCCAACGACAGTTTAACATTGGGATCCATGGGAGAGGAAAGAGGCTTACATCCAAGCATCCCACTGTCATCAAGTAATTCAAGGCATATTTACGTTGGCACAAGAGAATACCAGTAGAAGAATGAACAACCTCAAGACCAAGAAAATACCGGATAGCTCCCAAATTTCTAAGCTTAAAAGCAGCAAGAAGACTGAGCTTAAGGTCAGTAATTGTAGTGTCATTGTTGCTGGCAATTATATAATGTCATCAACATATACCAGAATAAAAAGAGAAACTGTAGAAGAAACCTTGAGAAACAGAGTGTGATCAGCCTGAGATTGAAGAAAACCAAGATCGAGAAGAGTATCACGAAACTTAAGGAACCACTGTCTAGAAGCCTGCTTCAGACCATACAAGGATTTCTTGAGACGACAAGTAGCCTGAGGAGGAAGTTCCCCCTGTCGTGAGACATGTCCCGGTGGCAAATCCATATAAATTTCCTCTTCCAAGTCCCCATTCAAAAAGGTGTTAGAAACGTCTAATTGAGTGAGCTTCCAACCTTTGGCAGCACCAACATCTAACAAATTTTTAACTGTAACAAGCTTAGAAACAGGGGAAAATGTATCCACATAATCCAAACCCTCTTGTTGTGTATAGCCCTTGGCAATCAAACGTGCCTTATAACGTTCCAAACACTACAAAAAAGCGTACATTGTTAACGCGGAAAATATGCTATCGTATGTAATACATAGCGAATTTATATCCGCTATGATATCGACAGCTATGGTAGATGCCCCCCCTACGATAGCATTACGTTTGTCTGCTATAATATGTTCGTATACAATAGCACTAATGTAGTGTTTTTATTTAGTTTTTCATAGCAAAACTTGAATGCTTTTATTTAATTGTTCATAACTATTTATAATTTTTTGCGATTTCTTCTGACAATTTAAATTGGGTGCTATGGTAGATACTATAAATTACAATAGCAAATATCGGTAAAAATATATATTAATTGGGTGCTATGGTAGATCACTGTAATATATAGGTAACCTGTAAATTACATATGAAACCATTTATAACATATAAAAATCATTCCATCATACCTAAAACACTTCTCAATC
>KE150541.1:77191-87556 GCA_000411095.1 Aethionema arabicum
ATTCTTTACTAATATACCGAACCAAGGTCATAACAATTTGTAAGTATGAAAACCAAAGTGCAACAACAATTTAAAAAACCAAACTATAAGCATTAGAACATGTTATTAGATCGGATAAACAAACTATAATCTTCAGAACATAATGATGATCTATGATACAACACCTATATGTAACAATGATGGATAAGCTTTGCTAGGATACACAAAAAATCAGATATATATTAAACAAATGTTCAAAAATTAGATACATAAAGAGAGTTAAACAAAAATCAGATTCACAAATGGGATACACAAATCAGATAGAGAAATCAGATTCACAAATCACAAAAATCAGATACAAAAATCAGATACACAAATTAGATACACAAATCAGATTCACAAATTAGAGTCATAAAGAGAGTTAAACAAAAATCAGATACATAAACCAGATTCAAGCGTTCACATGCTACGGTTAAACAAAATCTTCCAAGACTTATAATGGCCAAATCAAAACACATAATGAGGAAGAAAAACCACCTTCAATTGGAGCTCAAATCCGGCTGAAATTAACTCCGGCGGTGCTTCAGAGGACGGTGAAGACGATTTAATAAGCTGGATTGGCGAACCAATTAGTTTGGGTAACAGATATCGACAACTGCTTGAAGTGAAGGAGAGAGAGTTGAATAAAATCACCTTCAATTTCGAGCTCGAATCAAGTCGAGAGCCCGAAGTTATGTCCATCGTGCTTTATATGGTGGCGACAGCGAAAGATTCCGACGGAGTTGGCACCACAGCGACGGCGAGAGAGAGTTTTAGGGTTTAGTTCGTGAGAGAGTCTAATGTGTCGAGAAAAGGGGAAAGTAACTTTTTTTACCAAATTTCGCTAAGTGTTTGGCGGAATAAGTGATTTTACTTTCCGCTTATTGAACCTCTATTATAGCGTTTCCCAAATGCTATCATATTATTACCAAATTCTAAACTCATATTCGATAGCAAATATGAAAACCAAGCTATCCTTAAGTGCTATCAATGTAGACTTTTTTTGTAGTGAAACTACCATCAGCTCGTAATTTGGCCTTATAAACCCAACGACATCCAACATATTTCTTGTGAGGAGGTAAAGAACATATCTCCCAAATTCCAATAGCCTCAAGAGCATGGAACTCTTCATCCATAGCCTTACACCATCAGGAAGAGTTTTAGCCTTGTTATAAGATGTTGGTTCAGAGATCTTTGCCAGAGAACCAATAAAGGATTCATAAGATGAAGACAACTGCTCATAAGATACAACCTGGGTAATGGGATAAACTGTGGATGCAGAACTAGTATGACAGTAATAATCTTGCATATGAGCAGGTGGTTTGGAGACACGTTTACTCGTGGTAGAAGTAGTTGGAGTAGGAATGGAACGTGGATTATCAGCTGGAAAATCTGAATATCTAAATAGATCAGAAACATCAGCAGGTAAAAGACCCTCAGTAAAAGGGAAGACCTTCTCATGAAAAACCACGTTTCTAGAGATAAAAATTTGATGGGAATCAACATCTAAGAGCTTATATAGCCTTTATATAGAGCATGATACCCCAAAAATACACATTTTCGAGCTTTAGGCTGAAACTTGTGACGATTATGTGTGGATGTGGAGCTATAACAAAGACTGCCAAACACTCGAAGAGTAGAGTAATCTGGTGGTTTGTCATGAAGCAACTCAAAAGGAGACTTATTGTTCAGTAGAGGAGAGGGCAATCTATTGATTAGAAAGACTGCAGTGAGGACACAATCACTGCAGTACATCAAAGGCACTTGAGACTGAAACATGAGTGTCCTGGCCACATTCAGAATGTGTTGATGTTTGCGCTCAACTACTGAATTCTGTTGCGGTGTTTCAGGACAGGAATGGTATAGAATAATCCCTTTTTCACTAAAGAGTTGAGCAAATCTGAATTCATGAGTGTTATCTGAACGGACAAATTTGACCAAGGCTTTAAATTGGACCTCAACCATACGAAGAAAGTTAGGGAAGACTGTTAGGACTTCATCTTTAGTTTTAAGAAGATAGATCCATGTAGCTCTTGAAAACTCATCAACAATGGTTAAAAAATACTGATATCCCTCAGTAGTGGCAACAGAGAAAGGTCTCCATACATCAATATGTATTAAATCAAAAAGTTGTTAACAGATATTGTTCTTTGATATGAAGGGCAAGTGTTTTTGTTTGGCTAAAAGGCAAACATCACAAGGAAGAGAGTCCTTGAACAACTTAGAACCTGAGATACCAAGAACATTATGTAGAACATTCAATCTGGAAGAAGAAGGGTGCCCCAATCTTTGATGCCAAGTATGATCATCAATGACAGCTTGAATCTGAAAATCAGGATTGTAATTGATGCCAAGTATCATCAATGACAGCTAGAAGGGTGCCCCAATCTTTGTTGCTGGCTGATTTTTTTTAGAATAAGCGCTGATTATAATTGCTAATATGCTTAGTTCATGGGTTGGAGTAGGTGAGTTATTGTGTGCTATGATGTGTTATGAGAAGTCTAAGCATGTGTTCATTGTCAATTTTGATTAAGTTCCATGAGTTATGGTTCACGTGTACTTGTGATAAGTGGTGTACTCATTTAACCATGAAATTTTGATGATAATAACTTGAACCTAGTAATAAGTATGTTAGTGAGTGTTAAATGATGAAAGAATCAAGGAACATGAATACCCATGGTGTAGAAATGATTAATGTTGTTGGCTGGAATTTATGTTGTGTAGTGAGTAGGAGAATAGTAACAATGAAGTGTGTAAGGAATGGAATTAGTAGAAAAAAAAGTGTAAGATTAGAGAGTAAAGTGTGGAGGTTTAAGACTTTGAAGTGTGTAGGATTAGAGACTAAAGTGTGAAGGTCTAAGACCTTGAAGTGTGCAAGAAATTGAGACTAAAGTGTGAAGGTTTAAAACCTTGAAGTGTGTAGGAGATAAGAGCTTAAAGTGTGAAGTTTTAATGCTGAAAATTTAAGAGTAATGTTGCTAGAAATTGGAAGATTTAATGCTGAAAATCTAAGAGTAATGTTGCTGAAAATCCAAAGTTTAATTTGCTAAATGTTAAGACTTAACTTGATGGAATTGAAGTTTAATTTGCTAAGAATTTAAGTTTGGCTTGCTGGAAATAGATGTCTAATTTGCTAAATGTTTAAAGTTTAGTTGCTGGAAATTAAAGTTCATATTGCTGAAATTTTAGTTCAAAGTTAAGATTATGTTGCTCAAGGTTCAAATTTTAATTGTCGAAAGTTTGAGTATAAATGACAAGAAATCTTAAAGTCATGATTTATGAAATTTTTGGAGTTCAGGATTGGTTTGAATGAATCATTGTTATGAATGTGGTTTCATAAATCTTAAATTTGATAGCGTTCAATAATTCTCACTGACTTCTTATAGACTCACACTCGCAGACTCGGATCCTACAGGTGGAGATTAGCTACAGGTAGAGATTAGCAAGGACACACTTGAAGGTCAAGTCGAAGCCGGATATCACTAAGGGTTGGGATAACGAGTTCGTAGACTTAATGACGCTTATTTTCCTTTATGGTGTTTTTAGTCTGATTTTTAGATAGACCTCGTTATTGCCTTTTTTTTTTAGTTGCTTGCCTACACGTACTATGATGATATGATTATGATTAGTTTTATTTAGAGATTATATAAGAAGGTAGGACTTTTGGAAGTTTTGAAGTGTTTTTCGCAAAAAAGGGAATGTGGAATCATATTTTTAAGATTAAGTACGAGCTAAGTGATAAGGTTGCATGATGAGCTAGAGCTTGGGGTGTTTCATTTTGGTATCAGAGCCGGAATGCCAGCTCGGTTCTGACCCGAGCGGCGTCCTGGCCTTACGAGTCTCCACAAGTGATATCCGACTTCTGAAACTTTGGTGAGAGAGTGAGAACTAGGCTAACTTCGTGTTCTATTGGCTGTGAATGTAAATGCATATGGCACCAAAGAGGAAACTAGGACGACCACCGACTGTTTTTGATGCAAGGCGTTCTGCTGCTGGAGGAGTTAGAGGACTTAGTGAGCCTGCCATGGAGGCTGATTTTGGGCCGGATTTGAGAGCCCACTTGGAGGATTTGTTGGCAGAAGATCCTCAGATGGGGCAGGAGAAGGCTATGCGTTTACGTAGGGCGTTTGCGCAGTTGGTACGGGATGGGCCTGTATCGCCAACACCTGAGACTGAGACTCGCAACACTGTATCGGGCAACCCTACAGCTGCTACTACTGTTGACCCCGGCCGACCCACGTATTGGCAAGCCTTAAAGATGATGAGGGATCTTGGCACTGAGACATTTGCAGGAGGATTAGACCCTATACGGGCCGATGAGTGGAGAAGAGCAATTGAGAGAAATTTTTGACATGTTAAATGCCCGGAAGAGTATCGGGCGGAAATAGCTGAGACTTATTTGCGAGAGATGGCGCGAAATTGGTGGGAGCTTAATAGTGATAAATTTGGACAGCAGGCGGCTTGGGTTGAATTCTTGGAGGAGTTCGATCAAAGTATTTCCCTCAGGAGGCAGTTGACCGACTTGAGATGGAGTTCTTAGCTTTGAGACAGGGGACTCGTTTTGTTCGAGCCTATGAGGAGGAGTTTAGTCGATTGAGGAGTTATGCAGGACGGGGGCTCTCGGAGCTCAACATCATTAAGAGATTTACATTAGGCTTGAAAGTCGAGATTCAGAGGACTATCATGGGACATCAATATATGTCGTTGGTGGAGCTAGTGGAGCGAGCAGCCCATGCAGAGGACCTTATTCAGGAGGAGCAGAGGACGAAGGCACCACCTAGAGCAGCCCGGGCTCAGAACACACCACGAGGAACAGGGGATCGACGACCACCTGATGCAGTCCAACCACGCTTTCCTCCATGTACCCATTGTGGGAAGGCACACCTGGGCCGATGTATTGCTGCTACTGGTGGGTGCTTTCGTTGTGGCCAGGTATGACATCGGGTATCCCAGTGTACCGCACCAAACGTGATATGTCACGCGTGTGGGGGACAGGGGCACATTGCTCGTGATTGTCAGCAGAAACTGGTGATTGGACAGTGGGCACGACCAGGAGCCGAGTTACCACCACCCCCACCACCGCGTCGACCAGGAGTAGAGCCACGAGTGATGGCGCTGGAGACTCATGACGGAGGAGAGTCAATCGTAGGTAATTTTTCTATCCAATTTTATTATATTGTGAATACTATATGAATTGTTAGGATTAATACGAACAATGAGTTTGTGAATAGGCACATTATCGGCTGGAGGTGTACCCGCGTATACCTTATTTGACTTGGGAGCTACGCATAGCTTTGTGACTCCTAGGATAGTGTCGATATGGCTACATAGGGGTGAGTTACTAGAGGGAGAGCGGTTAGTGATGACAGCAGGAAAAGAGAAGGCAAAAATTTCTGGAGGTTATAAGAACGTAGAGATAAAAATCGGGGAGGAAGTTCTAGCTGCGCAGTTGTTGCTAATGAAACTGCAAAAGTACGAAGTAATCTTGGACATGGATTGGTTACAAAGACATGAGGAGGTTCTTGAATGCAAAGACGCAAGGGTACGAATTGAAGGGTCGCGAGGGCCTCTTGTGTATCAGGGGATTCGTAATCAGATGGGAGTTCCTATGATCTCCATGGTACAGGTAGAACGGGCGTGCAGATAGGGAGGCGAAGTGTATCTCGCCATGGCTACCCGGTTTAGAATGAACCAATTAGTAATTAAACCAACACTAAACCACATAATCTAATAAAATTCAATAGATACTCCGGAAAGAAAAAAGAACCAAACTTTTTTTTTTTGTTCATTTCCGATTTTTATGTCCGGCTTCACTCTCTGGTCACTAGGTAAGTAGGTTACAGCGGTTAAGTTGGGCTATACCAATAATATTAATGGGCCTTGTAATCTGTTGTCGGCCCAAACATTCTTCGTCTCTTTCTCTTATTATCGCGAGAAATATCTCAGCTCTCAAAACCTTGCAAAAGTAAAATTTCCCTTTCTTTTCTTTTGATGATGATTAGGCTAGTTCAAGTATCATCTACTGAATCCATTTCTTCAGTCTCCGCTTCCTCTGCTCGGAATGCTGGACTTCTCTACCTAAGCCGTGGTTCCGGTAATTTCATCGAACACCTTGTGTGCTTCCGATTTATGCTTTGTATTTTCGCCTTGTTGTTGCTTTAGGAGGTATTCATAAACCTAGGCTCGCGAACCTTGTTGCTGTTTGGTACTTCAGAGAATTTTTGCATTGGCCTCTTCCTTTAAATCGACTTCCTACTGGTTTAATTTAAAGTTAATGGCAGATTATGTTGATTTCTTTCAATTTTTGAATCTGATTGATACTTTTGAAGTTCAAGGATTGTTTATCTTTTAATCTTGGTTTGGAATTAGAATTTCTGTTATGTGTTGATGATCCATCGTTAGGGTTTAGGCAGCGATATCACTGATTTGGAACATTATATGGCTGCATCAAACTTGAGCATATCTTTGAACATGAAAGAACTTGGCGTCTAACTTTTTGTAACAGTGTACGGATTCATAAAGTTGGTTTCAATTCAACCTTATGATTCTTTCAGCTCTAGGGAGTTGCTCGATTGCTAAATCAAGCGTTTCAGTATCTTCTTCAACGAAAAGGTTTAGGAATACAAATGGAAGTAGTCACCAATCTTTTTCTTCCACTACATCACCACTCATTTCTCGAAGCAATTCACTCTTTGTTCATCCACCTTCATCATTGCTTGTGTCAAATAATCTCTCCCAATCCGATATCCCTCAAAAGTCAGAGGAATGGTTTGCTCTACGAAAAGACAAGTTAACCACAAGTACATTCAGTACAGCACTTGGTTTCTGGAAAGGAAGTAGACGTCTTGAGCTCTGGAACGAGAAAGTATACGACTCAGACTCACGGGTTTTGGATAATTCAATACGTTTTGCAATGGATTGGGGTGTACAGATGGAATCAGCTGCAATAGACAGATACAAAAGAATAATGGGTCGCGACGTAAGTTCACTAGGATTTGCTACTCATTCTAATGAGCAATTTCACTGGCTAGGTGCTTCTCCAGATGGGGTTCTTGATTGTTTTGGTATATTAGAAGTTAAATGTCCATATAACAAAGGGAAAACAGATACTGCATTACCTTGGACTAAAGTACCGTTCTATTACATGCCTCAAATGCAAGGTCAAATGGAGATAATGGACCGGGAATGGGTCGATTTGTACTGCTGGACACGTAACGGCAGTACGGTTTTCCGAGTTGTGCGAGATCGGAGCTACTGGAGAATCATACATGAGATATTAAGAGAGTTTTGGTGGGAAAATGTGATTCCTGCAAGGGAAGCTTTGTTGTTGGGGAAAGATGAAGAAGTGAAAACATATAAGCCAACATCTACGCATAGAAGAACAGGACTTGCCATTGCTAAAAGCTTAAGTTTAGCTGCGGAATCGAAAATGATTTGCAGGGAAATTGCTGATCATGTTGAGTTCTTTTAGAAGAGGGCTTAGAATATGAATATCTTCGATTAAAATGGTGTCTGAAAACACATTGACTGATCTATCTGATCAGATCTTGTTGTATGTAACACTTTTTACTCAAAATCGATTAGTTTTGTTGATTATTAAAGAGGGGAATCCCGTAACAATTAGGTGTGAATGTTTATTGTTGTAAAAGAAGGAAAATTAATGTTAGTGTGCCTAAGTGCTAAAAACGAACTAATTTGATTTTAAAAACAAATGTCGTTTAGCATGTCAACGTCGTTGAATTCGACATTTATGGTTTATAATAACGGTAAAAATAGATGATAGAGAGAATTATAATAGTGATTTGTTGATGTTTCATCATCATTAGTACTGAGAATTTCGTGTATAAAACAGAACATGTGAATTAATTGAATTTTATTTTAATGATGTCATGCTACAATTGTATGACGGACTCGCAAAAGATACCTCTTTTTTGAAAACCTAAAATCCATAAAATCCAAACTGATTAAATTTAAAACCCGAATGATTTTCTTTTTTGAAAACCCGAAATACCCAAAACCCGTAAAATCCAAACTGCCCCAGATTAAATTTAAAACTTGAATGGTTTTCCATTTTGAAAACCCGAAAACCCGAAAAACCCGAACCGCATTATCCGATCAACCCGTCTTTTTATTTAAAAATATGTAATTGATTTTTTTAAATTTATTAGACCATGTAAAACATAGAAAATATTTATTTTATACATACATAAATATATGAAAACGTTTTACATAATTGGTTACAAAAATACATACATAAATATATGAAATCATAAAATTTCTACCGTGATTTTTTTATTTTTTAATATGCGCACAAAAATTAACATGCTAAAATAACTAATTTATCAGCAATTTCTTTTATACTTTCAATTTGGTATAAAAAATGAAAATAATTTATTGGTGGAACCGATTTTGTAATTTGTAATATAAAAAGAGTTTGGTTCTATTTATTATTGTTTTGAAATTTAAATTTTAAATTAGTACCTATCAATATACTTTACATATTGTGTCTAAATAATCATTTCATTTTTCATATTTTATAATTAGTTTAGACAAATTTACCCTTAACATTAAATTTATTCATAAGTGTGTTTAAGCTATTAGCAATGACATAAAATGTAATTAAACAAATATTTTGGGAATCTCTATATTTGTACTTCCCAAATAATATATGTAAGATATTATAAATATAAAATATTCAAGAAGTACATATAATTTAAAATATCATAAATCACGTACCACAAAACCTAACAACCACCGATCAATGACATTTTCTGGAACCATGCTCAAATTCTGGTAAAGACCGGGAAAATATGACTGATATGCAACGGTGATAGAAATACCCACCTATGGGTCGAACCACATTCCACCTTCACGATTTGGATGCAAACAATGCATACCCTGCCTTGCAGGATGGGCCATCAATTCCGCAATAGCTAATTGCGGTAAAGAACGAGTTCGGGTAGGGATGATCACGAAGATAGTGGGGTTGTCGGGTTTGGAGAACCCGACGGGATACCACGACTACGACCTCTACGATATGACAACATCTGCAAATTAAACCCTAAACCTTTTAAATTAAATTTTAAAATCTTAACTTTTCTAAATTGAATTAAATTGAATTTATAATTAAAATTAATTATCATTTATAAAGTATAATATATAATATTAATTTAAAACAGACGATGCAAAGTCGATACAAATTTGCATCGATTTCATTCGACGCAAAATACAAGCAAATTTGAATCGAATAGGGCGACACAAAAGGGATGTAATTTCGTATCGCCAATGGTGGATGCTAAGCCAGTGCAAAATTGCATCGTTATGATTCCATTCAAAGTGGATGCAAAGTTGCATTTGATGGAAGACGACCCAAAGTCGATGCAAATTTGCATTTGATAGCAAGCGACCCAAGTTTGATGCCAATTTGCATCTACCGTACGAGATTCAAATCCGATGCAAAAGAGCATCGTCTTTGGATCGGCCTCTACGTGACGCAAAATTTGCATCGACTTTGCGTCGTCAGTGGCTTTGCGTCGGGCCTTTAGCGTCGTTTAGGCGTTAGACGAAAATCCGACTCAAAATCGGTTTTGCATCGACTTTGGTCGTATATTGCGGATGCAAAAGAGCTGTTTTCTTGTAGCGAATTTGATTAAAACCCTTAATCTTTTAAAACTAAAATTTAAATCTTTAACTTTTCAAAATTTTATTTAAACCCTAAAACCTTTTTAAATTAAAATTTAAACTCTTAATTTTTTAAAATTTCATTAAAACCCATTTAAAAATTAAATTTTAAACCTTTAACCTTTTAAAAAATATCATTTAAACCCTAAAACCTTTTTTGATTAAATTTTAAACCCTTAACTTTTCTAAAATTTGATTAAAACCCTAAAATGTTTTAAATTGAATTTTAAACTTCAATTTCAAAAAATTATTTCAACCCTAAAACGTTTCAAAATTAAAATTTAAACCCTAAAACTTTTTGGAAATCGAAGATACCGCACGTTCTTGTGTTTACGCTTCCCTCGTCCAAGAGTTTGGTCATACTATTCGCATCTAAAAACCATTGTCTTCAATCCAACTGCACCATGATACTCGATCATGAATATTTTTTCCAACATACCTAAAACTCATATCCTTATCCTTGAACACAAACTTTGTAGTTCATGATACTTCTATGTGTCCCTTGATCTCAAGTGGCAAATGTGTACCCTGTTGAAAAATACATTGATCAATAAGTATACTTATGTTTTGGTCCTTGTATGAACTCAATCAACCATAATGGTTGGTCCGCATTCTTGACACATTCACCGTTCACCTATATATATATATATATATATATATAAATAT
>KE150541.1:87668-101194 GCA_000411095.1 Aethionema arabicum
TATATATATTTAATATTATTCATTAATTAAATAAGCTACAGTTAGAACTTACATAATCTCTACACCACGATGCAAAGTGCATTTCTTTTGCTTCATACAAATCAGACTCATTTATTTTTAGTCGCATCTTAGTCATATATTCTTCAAACAACCTGCACAACGAATCAGGATATACTTGTTGAAAGTGTTAATCAGACTTAGTGTTTGATTTGTACAAATCAGACTTAGTTTTTCAAAATAAGACTTAGTGTTTCAAAATCAGACTCAATGTTTCAAAAATAATGTGAGGAGTTTTTTTTGTATGATTTAAAACGTTAGAGTTTTTTTTACACCTTTCCTAAAGTGAATGTTTGATCGGTGAAATCATCAAACTTTAGAGTGTTTTTGCATTCACCTTGATTATATTTATGATTATTGTTATAATAATGATATTGTTATAAACAAAATAAATCGTAAATTAAAATATATAAAATCTTTATTCATAATTTAAAATACATAATTATAATATATAATTAATTTTTGTATTGTTATATCTCCTCAATAATTAGGAATTATTTTCACTCGATTCTAGCTAAACAAAATATCATGAATTAGAGAAGGTGGAAAAGGAATGGACAAAAAATAATTTACTATAAGTGTATTCAACTCAAATTTACATTCTAGAATCAGTCCAATAGGACACCTCTCCATCTTTGGTACATAATATTTATAATATTCAAATCTAATATAAATTATTATGTAAACAATTAAATTGCATTGAATGTAATTTCATCATATGTTTGAAATGTGTTAATTTTAAAGTATAATCATTTCCTCACACTTGTTCATGAAATGGAGATAAAAGAACCAAATTTGTGTCAACTATACGAAAACTTATTGGTTTCATCACATCAAAAGGATAAAAGATTCTAAGAATGCAAGCAATGTTGCAAAACTCTTTATATCAAATGTCTACTTGGAAGTATCATTCCGTTAAATTATTGAGTATCGTGAGTGACATTTTCTTTCTGCTATGATCTTTGAAGTCTAACATTGATTTCGATCTTTGAATTTCAGGTTTAAGAATTCAGCAACGCAAGAGAGAATTTGGATTCAGTCAGGATGACTGAAACATACGTCTCGCCCGGAATTCACTAGATCAATGGAGGATTACAACGACTTTGAGCTCAAACCGAGCTCAAGAACAGTTCAAAGAACTTACTGAAATCTTCAAAAAATTACAGAGGAGCTATCAGTCAAACACTTGTACAAGTCAACACTCAAGCTTGCTCGAATCAGTTCACGACGATCTTCAAACTAGAAATCGTCTCCTCCAGAACTTGATTCAGCTTGAAGACTCACGAAGAAGAAAAGCTCGCTCACACTCGTAACAGAGTGAACGGACTCTGTTTCACGAGTATTTAAACTCGTTACTTGGTGAAACGTCATCGTTTCAGTAACGATATATATGGGCTCAATTCGAAGTCCATGCCCATTTCTTCTCTTCAAATGGTCTGATCTTCGAACACTGAAGCAAACTGTAGCTTTCTTCTTCGTTTCTTGATTTTTCCTCCTGAGATTTTCTTAATCCATTGATCGGCCCCGGTAATTTCAAATTGCCTATTAGAACATCACAAGACTCAGCTCCTTCAAAGATTCAGTCATTTTGTGAACTGGAATCACTTTGGTAAAAATGTCAGCTGGATTAATCAAGGTATCAATCTTTGTTACCATTATCAATCCTTCTTCGATTTTATCCCTGATGTAGTGCATTTTCACATCAATATGTTTTGTTCTCTCATGACGAACATTATTCTTTGAAAGATCAATGGCGCTTTGTGAATCATAGTGGATCACAACCTGAGCTTGAACAAAACCAAAATCACTTAGTAGACCTTTTAACCAAGTTACATCTTTTATTGCTTCTGTTAGGGAGATGTACTCGGACTCTGTGGTTGACAATGCAACCAGCTTTTGAAGTCCTGATTTCCAGCAAATAGCAGTGTCACCAAGAGTGAACACAAAGCCAGTGATAGACCTCCTTCTATCTAGATGAGAGGCATAATCAGCATCATAGAAACCGGTCAGTTTCGGCTCATTTTGCCTCTTAAACACTAAACTGGAATTTGCAGTTCCTCTTAGGTATCTTAGGATCCATTTAACTTCTAACCAGTGCTCCTTTACAGGTTTGGACATGAATCTACTCACTACTCCTAGGGAGTAAGCAACATCTGGACGAGTTCCTATCATGGCATACATGATACTCCCACAAAGTTAGCATAAGGTACCTGTTTCATCTCTTCTTCTTGTTCTTGAATTTCCAACTCAGTTGTTGCTTTGAGTTTAAAATGTGAACCAAGTAGTGTGAAAACAGGTTTAGCTTGTTCTAGGTGAAATACCTTTAGAATCTTCTCAATATATTCTTGCTGTGATAGTTCTAACTTGAACAATCCTATATTTCTCCTGATTTCCATACCCAATATCTTCTTGGCTTGACCCAAATCCTTCATATCAAATGTCTCACTCAGCTGTAGTTTAAGCACTTTAATTTCCTGCACATTTCTAGAAGCAATCAGCATGTCATCAACATAAAGTAGGAGATAGATCATAGAACCATCTGCACACTTCTTGACATAAACACAACTGCCATATTCACTTTTTTTTGAATTTGACTCCTTGCATAAACTGGTTAAACTTTTGATTCCAATTCCTAATAC
The DNA here is from genome assembly GCA_000411095.1 of Aethionema arabicum. Classification (NCBI taxonomy): domain Eukaryota; kingdom Viridiplantae; phylum Streptophyta; class Magnoliopsida; order Brassicales; family Brassicaceae; genus Aethionema; species Aethionema arabicum. Next base: position 90,365 of record KE150541.1, read on the forward strand.
TTTGTTTCAAACGGTAGAGTGATCTCTTTAGTAGGCACACATGATCTTCTTTCCCCTTAACTTTGAATCCTTGAGATTGCTTCATATAGTTTGTCTCGTCTAACTCACCATGAAGAAACACTGTTTTAACATCTAGTTGTTCTAACTCAAGATCTTCATGAGCCACTATCCCCAAAAGTATTCTGATTGATACATGTTTAACCACCGGTGCAAAGATTTCATTGAAATCAATACCCTCTCTTTGTAGAAAATCTTGAGCTACTAGCTTAGCTTTAAACCTTGGCTTTTATACTCCTGGAATACCTTGCTTTCTTTTGAAAATCCATCTTCATCCTATCACTCTTCCTTTTTCTCGAGGTTCAATTAGCTGCCAGGTTTCATTCTTAGTTAATGAATCTATTTCATCTTGCATAGCATTTAACCATTGGAGCGTGTTCTTGTCTTTAATTGCATCTGGATAATCATATGGTTCAGTAACGTCTCCATCTTTTGACGCCATATAAACATGCTCAACAAACTAATTATCCCAAAAACGTAAAAGTGCTTGAATTTCCCTTCTTACTCTATCACGAGCTATCGATAGTCTTGTAAGTTGGGAGCAGTTGCAGCTTCTGTACTTTCTGTTTCATTGTCTTGTTGATCATCTTGAATTTGATCATCTTGGATTTCAACATCTTCATCAGTTTCTGAGCTTTTGTTTTCAGCATCTAGTTCCATCCAACTAAAATCATCTTCATTTAGAACTTGTCCCTATTCCTGAGTTATCTCAAATTTATAAGTGCAGTCTTTCGTGAAAACAACGTTTCTATTGATTGTGCACTTCCGATCTTCTATTAACCAAATCATGCACCCTTGCACACCAGTAGGATATCCAAAAAACACATTTTCCTTAGCTCTAAGATTTAGTTTTCCTTCATCAGTATGTATATAGGCTATACAACCAAATTTCTTAGTATGAGAGTAGTCCACTTCCTTTTGGGTACCAGGTTTCATCCGGTACTTCAAAGTTCACAGCTGAAGATGGTGTTTTATTTATAAAGAAAGCAGCTGTGGCAGCTGCTTCTGCCAAAAACTCTTTTGATAAACCTGATTCACTTAACATGCACCTTACCTTGTCCATTACTGTCCTATTATTCTTTCAGCCACTCCATTTTATTGTGGTGTGTAAACTATTGTCTTATGCATGAGTATTCCTTGTTCTCTGCACATAGAATCAAATTGAGAGTTACAAAATTTTAAACCATTGTCAGTCCTCAGCTTCTTAATCTTCTTGTCTGTTTGATTTTCAGCCATGACTCTCCAATCATTGAACTTTGTAAAAGCTTCATCTTTGCTTTTTAGAAAACACGACCACGCCTTCCTACTATAATCATCAATTATGCTAAGGAATTATTGGCAACCACCAAGGGACTTTGGTACGCATGAAGATCTCCATACATCAGAATGAATATACTGTAATGGTTCTGTAGAGGTATGTCTACTAGTATCAAAACTCAGTCTGTGAGTTTTACCAAAACACACAATCTTCACAAAACTTGATTTTTGATAGTCTTTTACTGTCAATTGATCCTTTTTTCACCAGAATATCTAATCCTTTTTTACTTATATGGTCGAGCTTATTGTGCCATAACTGTGTATCATCCTTGCTGGTTGAATAACACTCACCAACATGATTAGATAAATCCCTAACCTCATCCAAAAAATAGAGTGTTTCAAACTTGGTTCCCTATAAAACCACCTTTCCATTTCTCTGGATTTTGATTACTCCATCTTCTGATTTGTAACTGCAACCTTGACATCTAATGTTCCTAATGAGATTAAATTTTGTCTCATATCTGGTATGTAGCTAACCTTGCTTAGTAATACCTTAGAACCATCCACATTTGTTATCTTGACTGATCCAATACCTTTAACCTTTGATATTGTATCATTTGCCATCCTGGCTGTTCCTGTTGCAGTATCATCAAAATCAGTAAACCATTCCTTAATCCAACACATGTGGTATGAACAACTTGAGTCAATTATCCATTTTGATTCCAGTTGATTAGCACCCACATTAAGTACTTCATCCACATATAACAATTCTACTTTTCTGTCACCGTTACTGACTTGTGTAGAGGTTCCCTTTTGTGCATTCTTATCCTTTTTAGGATCATATTTAGGACATTGTAGCTTGAAGTGTTCAAAATCTCTACATATCCAACATCCATCTTTAGGTTTATTTTTGCCTTTTTTTCTTGTTTCCTGCTTTTTCAGAAGCTTGATTCTTACCACTAGCAGCAGCCTTAGAATTTGAGACACCTTTGACATGTAAACCTTCTGCAACAGCTTTTGCATTCTTTTGCTTGTTTGTTGCCATTTCTTTTGAGTCAATTGCAGTGATCACCTCTTCAAGGGTTATAGATGTTTTGCTGTAATGCAAAGTATCTTTAAGAATGTCATAACTAGGTGGAAGTGACATTAAAAGATCATGGATTACTTTCAAGAAAGCATCCACATTCTTATCAATAGATATGTTGGGGTTCATTGAGTAACCGACCAACTTTTCCGTTAGCAATATCCTGTTTGATAGAGTTTTCGTAGAAAACATAGTGACTAGAGCTTTTAACATAGATGAAGAAGTCTTTTCTTTAATCACATTTCCAAGTATATTATCCGATAAACTGAGGATGGTTGTACTTCGAACTTTTGCCTTTTTCTCAATCATAATCTTTTGATCTACTTTATCTTCTGAAGAACTCGATTCGTTTCCTTTGTCAGTAACAACTTCATCCTCTTTGATGGCGTCATGAAGGCCCAACATCATCAAATGAGCCATCAATTGTTCCCTCCATAGCATATAGTCACCAGTACCGTTAAATTTCTCTAACCCGATCTTTGCGGAAGCCACGATCTGATGAACTATTGAGCGAACCTTCGCTCTGATACCAATTGTAGTATCGTGATTGACGTTTTCTTTCTGATAAGATCTTTGAAGTGTAACACCGATTTCGATCTTTGAATTTCAAGTTTAAGAATTCAGCAAAGCAAGAAAAAAGAACACACGATTTATCGAGTTCGGATTCAGTCAGGATGACTGAAACCTACGTGTCGCCGGGACCGCCCGGAATTCACTAGATCAATGGAGGATTACAAAAACTTTGAGCTCAAACCGAGCTCAAGAACAGTTCAAAGAACTTACTGAAATCTTCAAGAAATTACAGAAGAGCTACCAGTCAAACACTTGTACGAGTCAACACGCAAGCTTGCTCGAATCAGTTCACGACGATCTTCAGACTAGAAATCGTCTCCTCCATAACTTGATTCAGCTTGAAGACTCACAAAGAAGAAGAAGAAGCTTGCTCACACTCGTAACCGAGTTAACGGACTCTGTTTCACGAGTATTTAAACTCGTGACTAGGTGAAACGTCATCGTTTCAGTAACGATATATGTGGGTTGAATTCGAAGTCCAGACCCATTTCTTCTCTTCAATTATATATATATGCATAATACATTATATAGAAATGAAATTAAAATATTCTTAATTAACAACAAGGAAAAAATATTCTGTTTCATAATATTGACAAAAAATAATATATATAAATTATACATAATCGTCCTCCCCAACTAACTGTCCATTAGTGTAGTGCTGATAAAGTCAACGAACGTTGCTTAGCAATATTATTTGAGTTTTATAAAATTATTATACATCTTCATTATATGAACTAATGATTTTTTCCTTTTGTAAGTTGACACATTAAAATGATAATTAATACCCGTTAATATTTTTTATTTTATTCGTTGAAATAAAATACGTGTTGTGCTCTTCGACTACTTACCATTAATTGTGAGATAATAATCTAATACAAAACTTTGAGAATATCTTTTGGTATTTTATACTTTTGAAAATAATTGAGAACAACTGTTTCCAAGTTATATAACTTAAAACTTAAATGCAGTTTAATAGTCTTATATAAGTTTACAAATATATATATATTGATATGTTTGTGCTAAACGATGAATGGTGAAAAAAATCTATTTTATTACATTAAAATAAAAAAAACCATAGGGAAAATTAAAAGGCATGAAGCTATTGAATTACAAAGAAAGCACATGGAACAAGCTATTTTGTTACTTGGCATGATATATACAACAGCCTATTTTGTTAAATCCTGAGAAAACGTGTTTGAAAAATATTTTGTCTATGCAGCGGTTGCCACAACGAACACATAACGGTCGAGAAAGAGAATTATTGGGGAGAATTTGAACGGAACCGTTAACTGTATGACCAGGTTTCATATACGGCTTATTTCCAAGTAAACATTTGATGTGAAGAGTAGTGCAACATTGATTGCATTCGTAGAATCTTATATCGTTTTCGAATTGTGTTCTTGATGAACTCAATTTCTCTTCACATATTTCACACCAGTTTGGTTCTTCGGTCTCTTCTCCATGAACAAGTGTGAGGAAATGTTTGTCATGTTTATACTTTACCATATATGGTAAATTAACACACTTCAAACAAATGATGAAATCACATTCAATGCAATTTAGGGTTCCATCATCCTCTTGGCATACTTGACATACATATTTTTCTTGTGGATCCAAAGCTAGAAATAAAGGATGTTCATGACCTTGATAAGAAAATGGCTCAGAAATCGAACCACACTTTACATCTAATTTAAAGCAATATCTTTCTTCATTGCACTCATAGACAAAACCAGAAGAGTGCCGGTGGCAAGCGTCACAAGTGAAGAAACCTTCAGCATCATATGCACTAGTGATTTTGAGTGTAAGTGGGTGAGGATGTAAAGGATGTCGTATCTTACGTGGAGCATTTGCACATGAATCATGGAGGATGAAGTCACATTCCATACATGAGTAGAATTTACCCTCATATATAGGAAGCACACATACATGACAAATCTTGCTTTCATCATAAACTTCTCCACTTATTTCGGAGTTTAGATGATGGTCATGAAGAAAATGGATTATTGATCCATCGTTTACCCTTTCAAATGGATCAAGAACTTCCTCGATATCATCTTCTTCTGGTATTTCCTCAAGTTCTTTTTCATCCCATATATCTTTCCGCAGTGCACATTTTGAATGAACAACATAATCATCACATTTGTTGCAAGTGTATGCACCATAGTCACCATCAACATTTTTACGACAAACTCCACAAGACAATTTTCTAGCCGGAAGAGAAGAAGTAAAAAATATACGGTGGTGGTGACGAGATATCCTTATGATGCTCGGAAAATCAGCACAATTTTGATGGACCACAAAATCACATTTGAGACAAACATATGTCTGATGAGTTTGGTCCATCGAACCACAAACATTGCAACGTAAGTGATCTTTTCTGGTGAAAAAAGTGAGAGAATGATGATGCCTCTTTGTTTTCTCTATAACAAAAGGTAGTGACTTGAATGCACATCTAATATGGATACCTACGGTGCATATAGTACAATAAGACACCGTATGAGTATCTTCTTTTGTATGACAATGAACACAACTCAAATCTTCACGATTAAAACAAAATTTGAGAATATGATTAGGATGGTAAGGATGTTTAATTTCAGGTGGAACTTCAATGCATTCTTTGTGGTATATATGGTCACACGTAACACAAAGATAATAGCCAGTACCGGTTTTCAGATGCTGATAACAAATATAACATGAGCTATTTTTATCATTAACATCATCTTTATTTTTGCACCAAAATAAAGGCAAAACATAATGTTGTTTAATGATAGCTTGATACCTTTGCATTTTGGAGTTATCATCTGAAAATATTTCTTTCCATTCTTCTTCACTAAAATTACCTTCAATTCGTTCCTTGTATAATACTTCTCGTAACAGAGCGCATATATAACGAGGTGACGAATCGATAGATTGTTTAGCAGCAGTTTCTAAGTAGTAGACAAGGTTTTGTTTCTGGTTAACTTCCTCCAAACGAAATCTGCCGATGATCGATTTTGAAGTCATGGCTAAGATCGTTCAAATGGGATTTATTAGATATGTTGAATTTGTGTTATTTGATAATATATGCATGTGGTTTGGTATTTATTAACTTTACACATGGTTTGCTCATTTTGTTTTTATTATTATTTTGTATAATCATTAATTAACATATACTAATTGTGTGATATCTTTTTTTTATTATTCGATCATATCTTTATAGCTTATAGTATTAATGAATCTTACCATTATAATAATAAATACTAATACCTTATAATATATTTGTTCAATAAAGCATCTGATTTTATTTTATTTTTTAAAAATGTCATAAAGTCATCTCTATTGGAGACACCTCAAAGTTATCCTTACAAAAATAAAAATATTTTGTTTGATCTAAAAAAATTTAGACCTCTCTTAATGAATATCCAAAACATAATACTTTTCTAATAAATTGGATACAAAAACTCATTATTTAGAATATTTAGTGTCTCGAATGGAGATGATCTAATTCATGAGGGTACACCAATAGTACTTTTGGATCTAGTGTTATGATATTTTTACAAAAAAATAAATGCTAACTTTTTCTACTATTAATTTTAAATCTAATATTAAATATTGTTGACAATATTTAGTTCTGGAAATTAATTTAATTTTTAGAAATAATAGGCCTTTTATATTATTTCCAAAACATCTCTCGTTTTTTATATATGGAAAATGGTAAAATGAACTACAAACTTTGTAGATTTGGTGAAACAACCCACCAATTTTAAAAATGGTTTTTAGACCCCGAATTATGATAAGCGAAATTTTTAAAACCCTATAGGTTTTTAAAAAAAATTAAAATTAAAATTTTAAATATAAAATTAAACTACAATATCAAAATTAAAAAAATGTATCTCAAAGTTGAACTAATTAAACTATTTTTTAAGTTTAAATTTGAGATTTCTGTTTAAAAATCATGGTTATTAAGATTAGGGTTTAACAAACCGAGACTATCAAAATTCGGGGTATCAATAACCATTTTTAAAGTTGATTGTTTTTTCCCACCAAATCATCAAAATTTGTGGTTCATTTTACCATTTTGCCTTTAAAATATGGGTTTTGAGTGAATACAATATTTTTTTATGTGATTATTATACTTTAACAATAAAAAATAAATGTTTTGAATTTTTTTTTGACTCATTAAGAATTATAAAACATTTAAAATGTGAGGTTATAGAAAAATGAAATTTATATAACAAAAAATAATTATGATTAATAAAAACTTATAAGAAAAAGTCAAATAAATTTGGGGGATTTTCAAAAATGTCACAATTTAAGCATTTTTTGCAAAAATGTCTTAACACTAGATCCAAAAATATTATTGATATATCTTCATACATTAGGAAAAATTTGTAAAAATCTTATGAATTAGAACATTTTAGGTAATTTTTTAATAACTTTTTTAAGAATTTGAAATTGGTTTCAAAATTAAACTATAAAGTGTGTTTAAGAAAATGAAAATTAATTGTGAAACCAATTGGAAATTCTTAATAATTTTTTGGATGTTTTTTTTTATAATTCTTGATTAATTATAATTTTTTGATCTTATAATTAAAAAAATAATTATTTTTTTGCTGTAAAAATTCAATAATTTACAGTTTTTATTTTTCTTCTATAATTTCAAATTATTTATAAATATTGATTTAATAATTAATAAAAAAAAATTTTAAATTTAGTTTTTGAAGATCATTTAGAGTTATTTTTAATTTTTTTTGTTCTTCATGTGTTATATTTTCATATTTGTTTATATTTTCATTTTTTCAATAATTTTATTTTAGATTTGTTTTAATAATAAAATAATATTTTCATATATATGGATCGAATCTGTTTATATTTTCATATTTAAATAGTTTTATTTCAGATATAACATTAAAAATATTAATCACTTAAAATCGACAAATCTCAATGGAAATTTGCACATGGTTCATGTCTTCATGATCCAATCTCATTGATTAATTTAATATGAGTATTAGTTGTAAGTGAAATACATGTTGTGCTCTCCGACTACTTACCATTAATTGTGGGATAATAAAACACATAACTTTCAGAATATTTTTTTTGGTATTTTATACTTTTGTAAATAGTTGAGAACAATATTATTGATTCTAAATTATACTATAACTTAAAAATTAAATACAGTTTATTAGTCTTTTGAACTAAAAAAATATATTTGTGGTGAACGAGCAGTGGTCATATTAGAATAAAAAAAGAAAATAAACAAAAAGTTTTATTACATTAAAATAAATAAAATAGAGGGGAAATTAAAAGCAAGCTATTGAATTACATAGAAAGCACATGACACAAATCTTCTTTTAATTAATAAATGAAATATCCAAGAACTTGTTGTTAAACTCAAATAATAAATGCTAAGCAACGTGCGTTGACTTGATCAGCACGACAGTGATGGACACTTAGTTGGGGAGGACAATTACACATAATTTTTGTTTTAACCCAAAAGATCGATGCACGCCAATTATGTATAATTTATACATTAAATATTTGTCAATATTATGAAACAGAATATTTTTTTCTTGTTGTTAATTAAGAATATTTTAATTTCATTTCTATATAATTTATATATATAATTTAACAGAATGATAATTATTATATGACCATGTTTCATATACGGTATTTCTTCAAGTAGACATTTGATATGAAGAGTTGTGCACTATTTTTTTTTCTTTTGTAAGAGGTAATTTGTATTAATTAAAAAGCTTAGATGAAGATTGTGGGTCATGCATAGGAAAGACAACATAGGACTAAAGACATGGGAGTCATATGACATGGAGATAGCGAGACCGTGAGAGGCACTTGCTTTGCTTAATCTGTCTTATATAACATCATCATTTAATTAAAATTTTGATAAATATCCCTATTAATACTTATTATAGGGATAATTAATTTGTCAAAATTTTAATTAAATGATGATGTGGAAAAATATGAAACATGTGGCATACTGTTATTGGATGATTAGTATGATGATGTGGATGGTCTAGAAAGGCATGTTGATGGTATGATCCTGCATCTCATAGTAATTGCTGTAAGGGCATATGTATTGTAAACTCTTGCAAAAAAAATTTATTTAGGAGAGAAAAAAGAAGAGAAAGAAACCAGAATACGAGTGGAGAGGAATGTCGAGGAGTGGAAATCTATTTCACACTTAAAGCCGCTTATCAGATCGGCTGGAATTGAAGAAAATCGATCTAGAAACCAATGCGAGGGGGAAGATGGAAACCGCCATCAGAAAGTCGATTTAAATGCAACGTGAATGGAGTGTGGAAGGAAGGTGAGAAGTGTGACAGAGTATGGATTATTATGGACTACACTGGCTTTCCAATTTGATGGGGAGGCAAACGCTTGGAAAGTTGTATTTCAGCTCTCAGCACCAAGGGGAAATGAGTATATAGGCAATGGAATAAATGGTGATATTTGGTTTCAAGAATGTCGACTTCATCACAAATTGCAAAAACATCATTTTATGCCAAAACTCACCAAAAACATAAGCCAATTTGGATGTGGTTAACCAATTAATAGAGATTCCCGGAAAGGAGTATAAAAGCTTCACAATATCTTACCAATCACAAACAACAAATAGAGTTGTCGACCAAGCAGCTAAGCTAGCAAAGATTTCGATTTTTATTCTGCTTTCATTTCTAGATTTCTACTTGAGAGGGTAAATGGTATTGTAGTTTCTGAACAATTAGCCTTGACATAAATTATTAGTCGAAAGTATTTGGGGAAAAACAAAAAAAGTGGGCACCATGTAGCTTATAGCTAGATGGGTGATAACAATTGTTTTGGGGTGTGTTACCAGATCAGAGAAAGGGTTTTTCTTAACTCCGATACGATTGCGCTATAAAGTGATATACGGGAAGTAAGTGTATCGTACCACTCTTCTAGTGTACTCTTTTTATCTCCAGTATTGAAGCAGAGTAAGAAAGAAATCAATGGGGGTTGTTTTCGGCTTGTCACTACCAGAAAGCAATGTTAAATAACGATGTAAAACAATAATAAAAAGTGTTAGGACTTTGAGATTTCTGTAGAGGAATGTAGAATGATTTAGACACTTATTCAGGTTCGGTTTAAACTCAACCCAGACTCATAAATAAACAAAAACCGACTCCATCTCGGGCAGTGATCGCGGTCTCTAATCCTAAACACGCCAGGGGTATGAGGTCTCTCACAATCCAAGTGTAAACTTGCTAGCATGCATTAAGTACGAGAATGATATGTCAACAACTTCCTTAAACTTTGAAACAAGATTTTATTATGGTTCAACTAATTTTTGTCCTAAGAATCCTATTGTAGTCACAATAGTATAGATAGGGTCGAATCACAACTTTCAATTGTTCTTAATCAAGTTTGAATTGCAAATTTCAGCTAAACCAAAGTATTTATGTGTTTTCAAATGTATGTAAACTAGAATTAAGTAACTAAGATGAGATAAAGAAGAATTCAAACTAAAACAAGAGTTGAAAGAGTAAAATCAAACAATTAAGCAAGATAGAAGAGAAAATGAACTAGAACAAAGATTAAGAGAGTGAAATTTAGCTAACAAGTAAAGTAAAGAGAGTTGAAACTAAGCAAAGATTAACAAGGGGTAAAAAACATTGGGTTAGGGGATTAGGTGTTAATCAACTAGCCATCTCATATTCAGGTCCTAATTAAAGCATCTCTAGATTCAAATAAGTATAGAACGACTCACTTCTGCGATAATCGATCTCTGATTCCCAAGAAATCGAATCCTAACTTCCGTTGGATTGATTGATTAGGAATCGCTTTGAGAATATATTTGATCAATCCACAATCATCCTAGACTCAACTTCCATTGGCTAGATTGA
>KE150543.1:0-10041 GCA_000411095.1 Aethionema arabicum
GAAAATATAGCACTTTGAGATGCCATTTTTGACAATTCCTCCTTTTTAAATAAGAAAAAAAAAAGATCTTTTATTTTTTTTTGTTAACAAAAAAAAAGAGAAATTGTCAAAAATGACATCTCAAAGTGCTATATTTTCATTTTTAGCACCCTTCATTCCCTTCCAAATGAATGGACCATAATACCCTTGTTTACATACAGTTTACATACGATTACATACAGTTTACATACGGTTTACATATGGTTTACATACAGTTTACATACGGTTTACATACAGTTTACATACGGTTTACATACGGTTTACATACAGTTTACATACGGTTACATACAGTTTACACACGGTTTACATACAGTTTACATACAGTTAATAATTTTAATAATTAAATGACATAAAAGGGTATTATTGTCCATCTAGGAATCCAAAATGTCATTTTTGTAAGAAATGTCATTTCAGTGTCATTTTTGCTAAAAAGTTCATTAAAGTGTTCTTTTTGCAAATCCAAAAAAAAAAACAGATCTTTTAACTATTTATAATTATTCGAGTTTAAAAAATATCATTATTCACAATTTCGATTTAATTTTGAAGTCTACAATGAGTTAGCATTACGAGATTGATATATATATTATTAGCATTACAAGATTGACGTAAATACTAATATATATAATATATACACACTTTTTTATTTTGACTTTTTATGGGACAAATTAATTTTAAAATACATGTTTTAAAATAAAATGATTATTGCTTACTATATACTGTAAAGTAACTTTGAACATGTATAAGATGCAAAATACGTATTGTAATTATGACTTAAATAATATAATAATTATCTAATTTCAACTATAACCTTTTGATAACATTTAAATTGAATTCTTACTTTACATTATAACTCATATATATATATATATATATATGTATGTATGTATATATATGTATCTATATATATATGTATGTATTTCTTAAGTTTTATTAAAACCCGCTAATCCATAATCAATCGAAATTAATTGGCATGAAACTGATATCTACAAAACATTGATTTATTTATTTATTTATGTCGTATTTTCATATGTTAAAGATTTTTTTTGGTTACCTAAAAATTACATTTTTCAAATGCTCAATTTTTTTTTATATATATAAAGGAGCAATTGCACCAAAAATAAGCTAATATCTGAAGGTTTATTTTATAAAAATACACTACTTTAAGTACTTTATGTGTATTTTTCAAGAATACGTTTTTATCGATCACATTACTTTTAAAATTTATTCGTTAAACACTACAATATTATCACTTAACCCTAAATATAATCAACAAACCCTAAAATATAATCATAAAAATATATATATGGGGGACAAAAATATATGTATTTTTGTGAAACATACATGTAATCATTGTATTTTAGAAATATTTTTGCCGATTTCTACAAACTTTACAAACTACAATTTTTTTTGACAAATTCAATTTTAAACAACCAAACTTTTAAAATTACACTTTTAGATTAAAGAAAGCCATAAATTACAACTTGGGACAAACAAAATTAACAAATTACGATTAAAACCTATGCTGCCGATTTATTTGACACAAAAAAAAGATTGATTTCCGACAAAAAAATAAAACTTGATTTGACATGTTAGTGCTTCAACTTTTTGAAAAATTACCATTAATACCCTTTCCTTTCTTGGCATATATATACTTACACCCCACACTATCATTTTTTCATTTTTAATCTTAATTAATTCATCTTTTAAATTTTAATCATCATACACTAGATCTCTTTTACATTTAATATTGCTTATATTCAAAAATTATTATACATTAATTTTAGTGTAATTGAAATAGGAACTGTTCTTTATGCTCTGTCATTACAGGGAAATACCCACTACAAAAATCTTAATTAATTATTATTATAAAGAAAAAACACTCTTATAATAATCAATTTAGTCTGAGTTAAAAAATAAATAAAAAATAAAAATTCACTTAGTGTTATTAATTTCTAGTTTTATTATTGTAAATTTTAACATGACAAACGTTATAATATGACCAATAATTGGTAATTTGGTATTTAAATATATTTTTAACATCACTTTTGAATCCAATTATTTAATGGGCTTTTAGGATTTATTTTAATTTCAGCTAGGCCCATTAATTATCTAACTTTTTGTTACCAATAAGCCCATTATAACAGAAATTACAACTGAACAGAAGAATAATAAATAAAAATAACTATTTAATAAATTATTTTGAGAAATTGGCTGTTTTACACATTTAAAAAGCATTCTTTAGTTTTTTAGACCCATAAACATTTAAGTTAAGGGAAAGACTAAATACCCTTCCACACATCTAGTATCTTTTTAGTTGATCTAATGGGTTTAGGATTTCGGGTTTAGGGTTTAGGTTTTAGGGTTTAGGGTTTCAGGTTTAGGGTTTCGGGTTTAGGGTTTCAGGTTTACGGTTTAGGGTTTAGGGTTTAGGGTTTTGGGTTACAAGTTTAGGGTTTAGGGTTTTGGGTTTAGGGTTTAGGGTTACGGGTTTAGAGTTTAGGGTTTCGGGTTTAGGGTTCCGGGTTTTGGGTTTAGGGTAAATAAATTACAGGGACATTATCGTCATTGTTAATTATGTGGTGTCTATAAAACTAAAACTGGATTTCAAATGTCTATAATACTCAAAAGGCATATGAAATGTTTATTTTGCTAAATTTTCCAATTATTTTCTACGTATATTTTTAGAATCATATGTTTATAATAATTTAAATAAAATAATTAAACACAATAAGTTATTATAGAAAATAGTAAAAAGATTTAAAATGAATACTTAAAAATAAAAATTATAGTATTTAAATCTTAAATTATTTCTATTTGATGAAAAAAACTCTTAATTATCTGTTTATTTTTAAATACTAAATTTTGATTACATGAATTTATACTTTTAATCTCTATTACTCTATATATATAAGTGTTTATTTTTAATTTTGCTCGTAAAAAAAAATAACATGAGACGTTTTAAGTCTATTAACGTGTGTTTGTGGTTAAATAAACCGATGGAAACCAAAACCCGGGTTTTGTCTAAACCGGAATTGTCGCCCTTTAATTTAAGGAAGGGTTTTATACTGTTCTAGAGTTGCTGCTTCCACCGTCGAGGAGAACGAAGAAATAACGAATCAATCTTGAAGATCGAAGCAGGTTTCCTCTTGATTCTCTTATGAGATGTTGTTTAATCTTCTGTATTCAAGTCTTTTCTGTTTTTGTCTCTCTCGATTTGATTCAACATCACATTGTTTAGGGTTTTTAGATGCGTTTAGGGTTTTGTTTTGATTTGATTCAATATCCCATTGTTTCAGATAGATGCTATGTTCTCAGTCTTTATTTGTGGTATATCGTCTATATTCATGCGGAAGTGGAATAGAGTAAGTTTTAGTTTACAATCTGGATTTCGATGGATTCTTAGCGATAATTGTTCATGGAACTGTGAAGTATCGCTCGAGTGTTTGATTTTTATCTTCTGTTGATATCTAGGGATGTTTGCAAATTGTGTGTTATGTGTGTTTGGCTCATTGTAACTAATTGCATCCCATGATTAAGGCATTGGAAGCTGATTTACTTTGTTCTATTGAATTCGATTCAATGTAGAAAGCCAGCTACATTAATCTGGAGAATGCTGAATTGCCATGTTTTGTATCAGGTTCTGAGATGAAAGGAGCTGGTAAGTTTGAAGGGAGTTCTAGTAGAGTAGTTTTTGAGAATAGTGATGAAGAAGAACACTCATCTTCGTCTGTGTCTTCTTCTGATGAGGTTAGTACCTTAGAAAGTTTATGAAAGTTAGAGACATTCATGTTTGATAGAAAGAGGAATTAAAACTGAGCAATCTGTTTGAATGGGACATTAGGAAGAAGAAACAGGACAAGAGTTAACATTTGAGGAAATACATAAATTGAGAGCTGATGGATCTCAAACAGTCCCTTGGAAACCTAATCAAGAAAAGAAAAAAAGTCGTGCAAATAAGAACAGGTACATATTGCTTATCTTATTACACTTTTGAAGTATTTTTTTTGCTCAGTTTATTAACTTTCAGTGTTTCGTTGTGATGAAAAGACCTGTAGAAGCAAGTTCCAAGAAGCCCGTGAGTCGATTTAGAGAAGTAGTTCAAGTTCCAAAGAAGGTAAATTCAAGCATGGGGACAACTTATATCGTTTCTCTTATTTATCCATGAGTGCTTTGATCTTGGTTTGTGTGATTGTTGGATTTTGTTAAGAGGTTCTTGTTTGCGTTCAGGTGATTCGTGATCCTCGCTTTGACGCATTGGGTGGAAAGCTTGACGTTGAAGGGCATCTATCTTTCTCTCATGAACTCATTTCATTGTTCTTTTACTAGTGGCTGAGTAAACATGAGTTTGTATCTGCTGCAGGTTCAAAAAGCGATACAATTTCTTTTTTGAAGATAAACTTCCTGTAGAAAGAGAGGTATTGATGCCACTAAATACTTTAAACTTCTTGCAATTTTCTGCAGTTTCTAATTTGTCTCAATCTCTAAAAACAGGAATTGAAAAAGCAGCTAAAGAAAACAAAAGATCCAGAAAAGCTAGACGAGTTGAAGAACCGGTTAAGCTATGTTGTAAGTAGTCCATTGTTTCTATATGTTGTTTTCAATGGCTGCTAACTCTCTCTGGTCATTCGTTTCTTGACTTTTGCGTCTATTTCTATGTAATCTCAGGACAAAATGTTGAAATATGAGCCATCAACGAAGAACAAAGGAACAACGATACTAACAGAACACAAAAAGAAAGAACGAGAAGCTGCAAAGGAAGGGAAGAAACCTTACTATCTCAAAAAATGTACGTTCCTTTTATCACTTCATCGCTCTATTTCTTTGCTTATTACAGGAACTGATGAAACCTAAGTGGTTTATTTTTGAGTTAGCCATTGATTTAGGAAACTTAGAAATCCATGATTATGCAATATCTTAAAGGGATCCCCAAATAATCCTGATTTTGTGTGATAAATCCCAACCTTTTTTTTAGTTTATAAACCCCCAACTTTTTCCGATTTGGTTTTTAGACCCCTAACCTTTTAATTTGGTTCCAACCTTTCTCAATTTGGTTTTTTAACCCCTTCGTCATAAAACAGTAACGGAGATGTTACTGTTCTGTAAATACCCAATGAATTAAAACAGTTAGTTTTACAATTGAGACAAAAAACCATAGATGTTTTAATTGAAAAATCCTAAAAACGCGAAATATCCTCAAATCTTTTCTCCGTATTGTCGTCGAACGATCTTCTCTGGCTTCTCCTCCGAATAAAATCATCAGCATTATGCATACACACGTTCATCAGCATAAAGTAAAGGGTTTTTTTTAAGGGTTTTTTTTGTTATCTCTCTTGAATTTACTATGAACAAAAAATAAGTTAATCTGAGGCTAATTTGGTGACATGTTTTCTCTTATTCTGCAGCTGAAATCCGAAAACAAACACTTATCGAGAAATACAACAGTCTCAAGGTAAGCACAAATTCGTGATCAAAATCATATAAAAAAACATCGTTTTGTCTATGATCTAGAACAAGAAATCAAAGTTACTGAAACTTTTTTTTGTGTACAATTTCAGGAATCTGGTAAGCTAGAATCGTTTCTTGACAAAAAGAGGAAGAAGAATGCAACAAAAGATCAAAGATTCATGCCTTATCGTCGAGAAGAAGCTTGAGAGAGACACAGATTTCAAAGTTTTGCTTACAGTCTCTGTCATGTAGAAGAAGAACACGGAATACTCTAGATGACTTAGAGGGTTTGTTTTTTGTTAGATGTGTATTATTATTATTATTGTTATTTGATGAAATGGTTAAGTTAAATTTTTTATGTTAGATTTTTTTTTTTAATTTTAAAAGTATAATCTAATTTATGCTAATTAAGGTGTGATATTATATTTAATTTAGAATTATTGTATAAAGTCTGGTTATTAAATTTTAAAGTTTAAATAATTTGGTTGTTAAAATTTAGGATTTAAAAAACTTATTTTTAGAATTCCATTTTTTTTCAGAATACGAAAATAGTTTTAAGATTAAAACACTATAACAGTGTAATCGGTATTAATATATANACTTTTTAAGAAATTGAATATAAGATGATTTTGAAGTATAAGCATATAAATTCAAATAAAAAAAATTAAAACATGAAATACAATTATTGATACAGAGAATAATTTAATTTTTTTTAAATAGATACAAAAAACGAAGTAAGTTCTCTTGAATTTAACATCTTGGAGAGTTAGAATGAATAATTTACAAACTAAGAAAAAACCATTTAAAACCTTTGAAATGAGTTGTAATATGATTAAATAACATCACAACTTTTTTGTTCTGTAACTTCCTTTTCTATTTTGAAAAATCATTTTTTAACAAACTCAATTAAAAAAATAGTAATTAACCTGCAAAATATTTTATCAAATCTTTCTTTATGTAAATCATCATGATTTACATTTCAATAATAATATCTGTCAATTCTATATTTATAATCTATGGTTCATGAATATGCAAACAACATATCATATGATTAATTTTTAAAAAAATGTCAATACAAAATGTATACCATAAAAAGTCAATATAAAACCTTAAAATCTCAAACAAATTTTATATTCAATAACAATATCTAATCATTCCACATTTAAAATTTATGGTTCCTGAATATATGCATAAAACATATTATATATATACACATATATGACTAAAGTTAAATGAATCTTAATACATATATTATACCAGAAATAGTTACTATAAAATTTTAAAATCTCAAAACAAAATTTAAATTTAAATTTTTATCATCATATCTAAATTTTTTTTTTTGGGATTTCTTAACTAATATAAAAAATTAGAAATTCTCTTTATAAACAAGTCATCTCATTAAACAAAAATTCACAATTAACAACTAAATTTTCATAATTTTTTTTATTACACAAAAAAAAACAAAAAATGGAGAGCAAAAGAGGGATGATTTTGTTGATTTCAATTATGTTATTGGTCGGAAACCTTCTGATTGTAACAGAAGCTCAGAAAATATCTTTCAAAGATTGTTACTTAGCTTGTGTTATTCAATGTAAAGCAGAGAATAAATTTCCAAAGTTTTTAAAATGTCCAATTACATGTATCAAAACATGTAAAAATATTAATAATCCACCTTCTCTAAAATCTTCAACATCAAGTCTACGTTATCTATGATTGTTTTATGCAGTAAGTTTTAAAATATATATATAAAAAAATATGAATAATATGATGCTAATTATTATGAATGTTTATTTATTAGGGATGTTTTTATTTTATTTTAATGGTTTTGTTTGTGTTATTGACAGGCTTTGAACAAAGTATGAGCATATGTGGATTTTCAAGCTATTACAAGTGTCCAATAAAAATTAAAATAAAATATTTTTTTTGTATTTTCTTATAAAAATGAATGTTGAAAGAAATAAATAAATGATATGAGTTGTATTGAGTTATTATTTAATTCTAATAAAAGTTTACCTTTTTATTATATATAAGATATACTTTGTGTTGCAAACAAATTAATATCATAAATTTAAGAGGATTAGCAAAAAATTGCAAAGTAATACATTTTTTCATAGGTGTATTTGCAAAAATACACAAATGATAGAGACAAGGGTATTTTTGGTATGTATTAATGAATTTATGTATTTTTACAAAATCTCCATGAAAAAATGTATTTTTGCAAAATTCTCAATTTAAATGTATAACATGATGAAAACATTTGACCGGTGTCGTAAGAATTACATTTTTTTTATAACATTTTATCAATCAGACCATTTTTCATTGATTTTTTTTTAGTATTAAAAAATGTATCTTCATGAAAAATAATGTAAAATAAATGAACTTTAGAAATAGATTCTTGCGAACTCTTTATGTGTTGTAATATTTGAGATATGATATAATATATTTTTGAAATTTATAAAATAAAATAAGTGTGATTGTATTAGAGGAATTACGTAAAATGCCCTAATTCAAGCATTTTTTGCAAATGTGTCATATTTGTAGGATTTACCAATTATACCATTGGGTCTATCGTTATGATATTTTTGCAAAAAATGCTTGAATGAAAAAATTTTCTAAAAATCAATTATGCAAAATGCCCTAATTGAATACATTTTTCCAAATTTTTCATAAAGTGTGAGAGTATACCACTTATAATGTTGGGTATAATGTTAAGGCATTTTTACAAAAAAGTCTTGAATGAGAGCATTTTTGCAAATCGCCCATTGTATTATCATATGATCAAACAGAATATTTATGTTTAATTTTTATTATTCTAAAAAACTCTCCCGCAAATTATTGCGCAATATAATTTTTATAATAAACATATAATAAAAAAAAAGAGAAATTGGTTGTTTTAGACATTTGGTGGACCTTCTTTAGTTTTTTAGACCCAAAAACTAACTTTTTGTTTTATACACATTTGGGTTAATGGAAAGACTAAACTACCATTCCATACATCTAGGTATCTTTTTAGTTGACCTAATGGAGGGTTTAGGGTTTAGGGTTTTGGGTTTCGGGTTTAGGGTTTCGGGTTTTGGGTTTTGGGTTTTGGGTTTAGGGTAAATAAATTACAGGGGCATTATCGTCATTGTTAATTATGTGGTGTCTATAAAACTAAAACTGGATTTCAAATGTCTATAATACTCAAAAGGCATATGAAATGTTTATTTTGCTAAATTCCTCTAAAAAAAATCTCAAAAGATAATTTTAAGAAAATAGAATCTCGAAATAATCGTAATTGAATGAAACTGGATACTTAATTGCGTTCTATATCATCAATTACACCAAAATTACAACATAATTGTCTGTTAATTATGAACATAATTAATCAAATTTAAGCATATTTATGTAACAATGCTATTTTTATAATAAACATATAATAAAAAGATCTTAAAATATAATTTTAAGAAAATAAAATCTCCAAATAATCGGTAAATGAATGAAATTAGATACTTAATATATTGCGTTCTATATCATCAATTACACCCAAATTATAGCATAATTTTCTGTTAATTGTGAACATAATCAAATTATAGTATAACAATGCTATTCTATATGATTAAATAAAAATATAGTAGCCGCTGGTTCATCGAGTTTATAAATTTATTTGAAAAAAAATTGTTTATTATCTAATAACATATTTTAAAATATTAATATACATTATAATATAAAAAACACGACAAAAAATACAAAAATAAAATTATTATTATAACATTATTATTATTATTATTTTAATTTCCTTTCCTATTTTGACAAACAATTTGTAATAAAAATGATAATTGTATTCAAAATTAACTTTACAATATTTTATCAAAACTTTCTCTATCTATCCATATATATTTTCATCATGATTTACATTTTCAATAACGATATCTAATCATTCCACATTTAAAATTTATAATTCATGAATTATGCATAAATCATATATACACATATATGATTTAATGTTAACTAAATCTTAATACATATTACATATATTATACCATCAATAAAATAAATAAATAAAATATTAAAATCACACAAAAATCATATCTAATTTTTTTTCAGATTTGTTACCTAAAATAGAAACTGAAAATTCTCTATATAAACAAATCATCTCACTAAATAAAAATTCACAATTAACAACTAAATTTTCACTACTTTTATTACACGAAAAAAAACAAAAAATGGAGAGCAAAAGAGTGATGATTTTGTTGGTTTCGGTTATGTTATTGGTCGGAAACCTTTTGATTGTAACAGAAGCTCAGAATATATCTTTTCAAGATTGTTACTTAGCTTGTGTTATACAATGCAAAGCAGAAAATAAATTTCCAAAATATTTTAAATGTCCATTTACATGTGTCAAAACATGTATTAATATTAATAATCCACCTTCTCTAAAATCTTCAAAATCAAGTCTACGTTATCTCTGAAGAATCTGAGTAAGTTTTTTTCTTTTTTTATTGTATAATTAAATATTGTGCATTTTTATAAATTTTATGTGATTATAAGATATATATATATATATATATATATATA
>KE150543.1:45488-56339 GCA_000411095.1 Aethionema arabicum
TTTTACCCGCGGGTAATTCTAATCTAATACTTGTTACTCGACTCGGATGTTACGAGTATCCTTTTTTTTAAGACGGGTACGAGTCGGGTAACGGGTCGAAGACGGGTATTTATGCCCACCCCTAGTTAAAATGTGGGTAAATGTATTAAAACAACAAAAATTACGAATAGAATTTCATGATTTTATACAATGAATTAAGACAATAATTATTTTGTACATTTATTAGAAATGAAGTAATTTTTCTTTCAAAAATTAGAATTTCTTTATCTTCGTTAAATAATATATATTATATGCTAAAATAACGATACAAATATAAATTTTATTTTGATTTATTTAAAACTTAAATATTCAATTGGGATTGTTATTCATATATGTCATTACTATAATTTAATTTTACTATATATTATTTATATTTTGTATCCTAATTTTAACTCTAAATCCATATGTATAACTAAATTATCATATTCATCTGATATATAACACGTCTGAGACCATTGTTATAAAATTAATAATGTAAACCTGAAATTATTTTATTTTATTTTAAATTTCAAGTTACAAGCATTGTTATTATTAGTATTATTAATAATTATAAAAATAATAAAAGTAATGGTGATCTCCTGGAAAGTTGCATTTTTTTATGTTTAGACTGAGTTATTAATAAATGCCATATGCTCTAAATCAAACATATTATTAAATTAATAATTAACACGAACCTTCCTAATAACTAATAATATGGTTCTCTTTTAATTTATTTATTTTATGCATTATAATATATAAAACAATATTTTTTTTAGATAACAAAAAAGCTGCCCTTTCACACGGAGGGTTGGCCTATGTTTTTTTTAATATATTTTTATTCAGTTCTGTTTATTAAAAATCGATTTAAAAAAAGTAATAACAAAATTTAAGCCACAATTCAGATAAATTTTTATATTACCTTTGACTTTTTGTTTTGTTGTAGTTTAATAACATTTATATTATTTTACTACACAATTAGTTTAGTTGAATATAATGTGTTTTTAGAATGTAACTTAAAAAAAGTTGGACATTCAATACATTTAAGTAATTTTCATTTGGTTCAATTACATTAATTTGATTTTATTTTCGTTATTCATTGAATATCTTATATTAGTTTTTTTCAATGTTCTAAAAAACGGGCTAGGCGGCCGCCTAGACGGCGCTTAGGCGCTAGACGTCCATGAACCGCCTCGATTTTTCTAAAAGCGGAGGTATTAGGCGAGAGATAGGTTTGGCGGCAGTTAGGTGGTGCTAGGCGGCGCTAGGCGACGCTAGGCGGTGCTATGCGGACTAGGCGGTTTAATTTTGTTTTNAACCGCCTAGGTCCCGACTAGGCGTTCTAGGCGCTAGGCTGACGGTCACCGCCTAGATACCACCTATCGTTTTTTTGAACATTGGTTTTTTTATCCATGCAGACGCAGGAGAATATTTTGTATTTTTTTTTTGTAAATTTAATCACGATAAAACTATATAACATAATTTTAATATATTAAATATGTACTAACGACGAAAATAAAATATAAAATTAATTTATGTCCACAATATATATAGGGAGAATTAGTTATATGCACTTTGGAAATGTGTTTTAGGTATATACACATTTGTAGCTTATTTTTTTTTGTTTTTTACGCTCGTTTATAACATCGTATAACATCTTATATTGGTAAATAGAAACTATAATATCTCATAAATTTTGTTATAATAAGTTATATGATACCTTATAACATCTTATAACACGATTGGGTGTATAAAACAAAAATATGGCGTGTGAAAGTATAATTCACACAAATTCTCATATATATATATATATATATATATATTTAAAGTTTGGATTACATTTCTTAAAATATAAAATATATATACTCAACGATTTTATAAGAGAAGATTCAAAAAATGCCCCAATCCACCTTGATTTTCTAGAAATGCCTCATTTTATAGAGATAAATAATAATTTGATGAAAATCTTCAATCAAAATTTAAAATTAAATTAAATTTAAATTCGATTAATTTAAAGAAAAACAAGTGAATTTCTCCATAATGAGTTATGAATTATTATTCCAATAAACAGATAACTTTTCTTATATTAAAAAAACACTAAAACTTTTTTAATGATTATTTCTTATTTATTATCATCTATTTTAAAAATAAAAAAAAGAGTTATGTTTAAAGACATGCCTTTGTCTATTTAAACAAGTTATGATCTTAGTTAAACAAGATGCGCCACCACTCACTAAACTTCTCTCTTCTCTCTCTCTCCTCTCTTTCTCTCTCTTCTACATGTTGTTTTGAGTAAGAAGAAGAAATCAGACAAAAACAAAAGAGTTAATTTTGATCAAAGAGAAGATTAAAAAACTGTTAGTTTTTGTAATGTGGGCATTGTTGATTTGGGTTTCTTTAGTTGTAATTAGCATTACAAATTGGGTTTATAAATGGAGAAACCCTAAATGTAGAGGAAAGCTTCCTCCTGGTTCAATGGGGTTACCTTTACTTGGCGAAACTATTCAATTTTTTAAACCAAATACTACTTGTGATGTTCCTTCTTTTATTAAAGAAAGGGTTAAAAAGTAAGTTTCTTTATTTCAATCCAAAGTTTTGAAATTTGTTGTTTTTCTATTGATTTCAATGCAAAGTTTTAAACTTTTATGTTGTTTTTGTGGTTTCTCTTTTGATTTTTCAATGCAAAGTTTCATACTTTGTGTTGTTTCTCTCTTGATTTTAATGCAAAGTTTTAGACTTTTAAAGGGTAATCTTCAAATTTTTCTTCAAAATATGAATATTTTTTAAATTTGAAGACTAAAAAGTGAAGAATATTATCTTTGATAGTAATCTTCATTTTTTCTATCAAAAATATTATTTTTCAAATTTGAAGAACATGACTAGATTTTGTAAGAATGTGAATAGTAACTCTTCAATTTTTTGAAAAATTACTTTTTACTCTTCATTTTGAAGAAAAAAATGAAGAAATATTGAAGCATATTTTGTCAAAATTTTCTTGAAATTTGAAGAAAAAAAATAAATAAAAAATGAAGCACTATTGAAGATGTCCTTTTTGTTGTTTCTCTCTTGATTTTCAATGCAAAATTTCAAACTTTTATGTTGTTTTTGTGGTTTCTTCGTTGATTTCAATGCTTAGTTTCAATATCTTTGTTGATTTCAATGTAAAGTTTCAAACTTTTATGCTGTTTTTTTGTGAGTTTTCTCTTAATTTCAATTCAAAATTTAAACCTTTTATGTTTCTTCTCTCTTAATTTCAATGCAAAGTTTCAAACTTCATGTTATTCTTATGATTTCTTTGTTAATTCCAATTCAAAGATTCAACTTCTCTCTTAATTTCAATGCAAAGTTTCAAACTTTATGCTATTCTTGTGGTATCTTTGTTAATTTTTCAATTCAAAGATTCAATTTCAATGTTAATTTCAATTCAAAGTTTCAACCTTTTTATGTTGTTTCTCTCTTGATCTCAATGCAAAGTTTGAAACTTTTGTGTGTAGGTATGGTCCAATATTCAAGACAAATTTAGTGGGCAGACCTGTAATTGTATCAACAGATCCTGATTTGAGTTACTTTGTGTTTCAACAAGAAGGACATTGTTTTCAAAGTTGGTATCCAGACACTTTTACCAAAATCTTTGGAAGAAAAAATGTTGGATCATTACATGGCTTTATCTATAAATACTTGAAAAACATGGTTTTAACTCTTTTTGGTCATGAAGGTCTTAAGAAAATGCTTCCTCAGATTGAGTTTACTTCTAATCAAAGATTAAATCTTTGGTTAAATCAAGATTCTGTTGAACTTAAAGATGCTACAGCAAGTGTAAGTTTTTTTTTTATATTTTTTTTGAGTATTCTTTTAAAGTTTTTTAGAGCATCGAAACCCTAAATTTCTCTGTTTTTTCTTGTTTTTGATTCTTGGTGTTTAGCAGATGATTTTTGAGTATTTTCTTGATTTCAGATCACCAAAAACCTAAATTTCTTTGTTTTTTTTGTTTATTAGATGATTTTGGAGTATTTTCTTGATTTTCAGATCATTAAAACCCTAAATTTCTTCGATTTTTTGGTGTTTTTTCAAATGATTTTTAAGTATTTTCTTGATTTTCAGAACATTCAAATCCTAAATTTCTTTAATTTTTGGTGTTTTTCAGTTGATTTTTGAGTATTTTCTTGATTTTCAGATCATTAAAACTCTAAATTTCTTTGTTTTTTTTGTGTTTATCAGATGATTTTTGAGTATTTTCTTGATTTTCAAATCATTTAAACCCTAAATTTCTTTGTTTGTTTTGGTGGTTTTTCTGATGATTTTTGAGTATTTTCTTGATTTTTAGATGATAAAAACCCTAAATTTTTTTTGTTTTTTTTTTTGGTGTTTTTTCAGATGATTTTTGATCTTACTGCTAAGAAATTGATAAGTCATGATCCAGACAAATCTACAGAGAATTTAAGAGCAAATTTTGTTGCTTTTATTCAAGGATTGATCTCTTTCCCTTTTGATATTCCTGGCACTGCTTATCACAAATGCTTAAAGGTACATCATCATCATCATTATCATCATCATCATCAATTGTCATCATCATCATTGTCATCATCATCATTGTCATCATCTTCTTCTTCATTATCATCCCTTTTGATATTCCTGGCACAACTTATCACAAATGCCTCAAGAGTACATATCATCATTAGGATCATTATTCATCATCATTTTCTTCATTATCATCCATTTTGATATTATTGGCACAACTTATCAGAAATATCTCAAAGTACATCATCATCATCATTATCATAATCGTTATCATCCCTTTTGGTATTCCTGGCACAGCTTATCACAAATGCCTCCATGTAGATCATCATCATCTTCACTATCATTATCATTATAATCATCACTATCATCATCATATTCTTCTTCATTATCATCCCTTTCGATATTCCTGGCACAGTTTATCACAAACGCTTCATGGTACATCATCATCACCATTATGATCATTATTCATCATCATTATATCATCATTCATATGTTGTTGCAGGGAAGAGAGAAGGCAATGAAAATGTTAAAGAAAATGCTTGAAGAAAGGCGAAAAAAACCTCGAAAGAATCCAAGTGATTTCTTTGATTATGTAATTGAAGAAATACAAAAAGAAGGAACAATACTTACAGAAGAAATAGCATTGGATTTGATGTTTGTGTTACTCTTTGCAAGCTTTGAAACAACTTCTCTTGCTTTAACTTTATCCATCAAGTTTCTCTCAGATTATCCTCAAGTACTCAAGCGTTTAACGGTTAGTTTAATTTACTTAACAAAAATGTATCAAAATACATAGAAAAGTAAATAAATCTCTCATAAAAAATGTAACTTTGTTCATTATTATTCATCAGGAAGAACATGAAACAATTCTGAGAAACAGAGAAGATCCAAACTCTGGACTTACTTGGGATGAATACAAGTCAATGACTTACACATTTCAGGTTTCTTTCAAACTTTTTTTAACAGGAATAACAGCGAAAAAAACCCTCGCTTTTATTTTTTGGCGAAAAAAACCCTCAATTTAATTTTTTGATAAAAAAAACCCTCGATATTTGTTTTTTCACCGAAAAACAAAGTCGAGAGTTTTTTTCGTCAAATTCCAAACTCGAGGATTTTTTTTCACCGTTATCCTTTTCTAATAACATTGTGATAATCTCAAGGTTTTTATACTAAAGGTGTTTAAAATCTATGTGCAGTTCATTAACGAAACAGCGAGATTAGCTAATATAGTACCTGCAATCTTTAGAAAAGCATTGAGAGATATGCAATATAAAGGTACAAAAAATCCTCAAACTCTCCATCATCATCATCATCATTATCATCATCATGATCATGATCATGAGACTTTGTTAATGATAACAGATTATACAATCCCAGCCGGCTGGGCTGTAATGGTTTGTCCACCAGCTGTACATTTAAATCCAGAAAAATATGAAGATCCTTTAGTTTTTAATCCATCAAGATGGGAGGTAACATTTTCAAATCTTTTTTCTACTAACACAAGAAACTAAAACAAGAAAATAACACAAGAAACTAACACAAGAAAAACTAAACAAGAAACTAACACAAGAAAAACTAAACAAGAAACTAAAACAAGAAAAACTAACACAAGAAACTAAGTAACACAAGAAACTAAAGCAAGAAACTAAAACAAGAAACTAAAACAAGAAACTAAAACAAGAAACCAAAGCTGATTCTAAACAATGATGTTCAAATGTTGGAAAAAACAGGCATCAAAAGCTACCAATGCATCAAAACATTTCATGGCGTTTGGTGGTGGTATGAGATTCTGTGTTGGTACAGATTTTACAAAGATGCAAATGGCTGTGTTTCTTCATAGTTTAGTAACAAAATACAGGTTTGAATCACCAAATTAATCTCATTTTAAAGCTTATAATCTCTCTTAAGCCATGAGAATTTAATCTGACCTTTTGAAGTTAATCATCATCAGGTGGGAAGAGATAAGTGGTGGCAATATACTAAGAACACCTGGATTACAGTTTCCAAATGGTTACCATGTTAGATTACATAAGAAAGAGATCATTTAGAGAAATGTAATAAGTAAAGTTTATAGGTTACAAAAATCATTATTATATACTAAAAACGTGTCTTAGGTTAAAGGTTCACAATTTTGTTGTCAATCAAAGTGGTTCCTGTAATGTAATTAATTCAAAATTCATGTATAAGAAAGAAAAGTAAGTGAAATTCATACCTTAAACTCTCATCAAAATGCTTCCAGGAGATTTCTGATTCTGTTCTATACATAAATCCATCAAATCTCATGGTTATTTAACCAACAAAACCTGCAAAAAAAACATCACTAAAGAACATAACATTAAGAATTTAAGAAACAGAATCATAAGCCAAATACTTATTATTCTCAATTTTAACTCAAGAATTTTGACAACCAACAATATTTGATTAAAATCAAGGAATCAAAACAAAACAAAAATCCAAAACAGAGAAATTAATGAACAAATTTGAAGAAATTCAGCAAGTCCAATGCGAAGATGGAATGCAGCTGAGATAATGACACCATTTGCAATGTTTATTCCCATTTTCTCCTTTGAATAGCAATACTGTTCCAAAGGCTAAACCAGCAACGACGAAAACAAGAGCTAAGAAGCATAACACGTACTGACAAGCATTGTACTTTGGTCTGCTACGTACACCGTACTCAGTATTGTTGATAGCTGACATTTCCCAACCGAACTGAGGACGGATTAGTATTATAAAGCCAAGAAGAAAACCAGTTATGAATCCTCCAATGTGGGCAAAGTTGTCTACTCTTGGAAGCAAGCCTAGAGCCAAGTTGAGTATGACTAAGAACAAGAGAGTGATCAATGCTCTAGCCTGGAGAAATCATAAACAAGTTGTTAAGACAAGGTATACACTGCGGTCAGACCCGGTCCAGCGATAAATAGGATCCTAGACCAACAATAAAAAAAATAGACCCTTTTTACAATGAATTAAAAAAAAAAAATTTTAGAAAGAGAACTTTTTTTTAAGCCCTGGTCCGACGCCCAGGCTTACCTGGCTTGAGTCCAAAGTCGGCCCTAACTTCAGTTGGCATTTGGGTCTATCGGGTATTTTGGTTCGGATTTTTTGGATTTGAAGACTGGAGTTATTCACAGTTTTCTTTTTTTTTTATGTTTTTTAGATTTTCTTTTGATATTTTTGTTTTTTCAAGATTTGTGGTATCATTTAGTTTGTTTGATTTTCAATAAAAATTATGTAGCTTATTTAAAATATCTACCAATACATGCATTTTTTTTTTAAAATCAAAATGTTAAAAAACAACGTTTAAATCACCAAAAAGTTTAAATAACCAAAAAACTAAAACATTTTTTACAAACAAGAATAATTTTAAAGTTGGTTATTTTTGGTTCGAGAAAATCAATAACAGTTTTAATTTAATTAGGTTTTGGTTTAGTCCAGGTTTTAACCAAAACCCAATTTAAAAAAAATCAAAACCATTCAGGTTTTATAAATGTTTAGATCGGTTCAGTTCGAGTTAGTTCAGTTTAGTTTAATTTGGGTTGGTTTAACTGCCCTAGTAGTTTGCTACATTTGGATTTGATGAGCAAATGACATAGATTACCTTGTTAGCGTAGATAGTCCAGTTAGTTAGAAGCTCCGATAACATAGCTCCGAGGACTCCGAAGAGAGCGCCTGAGGCACCAACAGAGGCACTGTTTTGAATGAAAAGGGCAGAGATAATGCTTCCACCATATCCGGATATCAGGTAAACGAGTCCCACTTTAACTGCAGAATTGATGAAGATAACATTTTTAATTAGTACATGAAGTAGAGGTTCCTATTCTAGTTTGGTTCCGGTTCGGATACTTAATAAGAAGATCCAAAAAGATACCAGAAAAACCGA
Source organism: Aethionema arabicum (assembly GCA_000411095.1). Classification (NCBI taxonomy): domain Eukaryota; kingdom Viridiplantae; phylum Streptophyta; class Magnoliopsida; order Brassicales; family Brassicaceae; genus Aethionema; species Aethionema arabicum. Next base: position 53,905 of record KE150543.1, read on the forward strand.
AAAATATCCGAAAAACCAAAAAATATCCAAAAAACCAAAAAAACAAAAAATTCCCCAAAAGAAAAGAAATTATGGTTACTTTCGTATATCCAATGGATCTCGGTTCGAGTACGGTTACTACCCGATATCCATGGATCCCGAGTTTAAGATCCAATAGGTACTTTTCACCGAAACCGAAATTAAAACCGAACCAAAAAATGGTTCGGTTCGGTTCCAGTTTTTTTCCCGAATAGAGCAGAAGACAATAAGACAGTATCTAAGTGTTGAAGTGCGATTTGCGTGGAAAGTTAAAGACTTACGGAAACCAAACTGCTTCTCAAGGGGGATACCAATGATGAATAAACTGAGCATATTAGCTAGAAGGTGGATAAGACCAGCATGGAGCCACATACAACTTACAAGCCTCCATCCTTCTTTTTCAACAAGGACTTTCTTCCACACCAAAGCTCCCCATTTCTCCAATCTGAAACCAAAACGGGCTTGAATCATCATAAAGTACACATGTAAACATTAAAATTCCACAAGTTCACCAGTTCCCTATGATGATCGGAATCCTAAATCTAACAATGTTGTTAAAAGTACAACTCAAGGTGTTTGAATTAGCAGATTGTTTGACTTAAAAACCTTATGGTATAGACAACATAAGACAGAGTTCTACTGGTTTCTTGTGGGTATCAGGAGAAGATTGATACAATTTAGTGTGGACATTTACTTCCGAGGACTGGAAGGCCCAAAACTTTCATGGTTTATCAAAAAAATAAGTAAATAATTAGACAGAGCTTGAACATGAAAATGGCAGATGAAGTGAAGTTTTTCTCAAGAACAGAGTTCAACATGAAATGAACAGGTTAATCAAACAATCAAAGAGTATTTTCAATCAACGAACCTGGCAGAGTGATCAAAACCATTTCACAGTATTAGATCATACATCAATCGTAAATTTTGAACCTAATGATCAAACAGGTATTTTTGGAATATTCCACTAGCCTGAACCTGATGATCAGTGACGAATGTAAGAAAAGTTGAAACTTTTGGATATCCAGAAAGTTTTAATGAAAATTCAAATAAAACTGAACTAATCAAGCAAACAACATTTGGATCTCAAGCTAGCTTTTATTTAGATACACTTACGTTGAAGAAGATGGGCCTAAGAGAGGATTTTCTTTGAGTGGCTGGAATGAGAATCTGCGGAGAAACTTAGCAAAGCATTCTCCATTGGTACCAGTGGAATTCTTGGGACAGTTGTTAAGGAACATAATGACTATGAAGATGGCGACATTAGCCATCACAATAACCGGAATCAGCCACGGTGTCCACTTGGTGTCACGGGTGGTTTCGTTGTAGTAGACGTTACTCTTCTCTTTGTTCTCGTCATCTCTCTCTGTATCTCTCATGGCTGTTTTCAATATAAAGAATCTCTGTATCTTTTTCTCTTGCTGCTGATGATAAAAACAACAAGAAATACAGAATTTGAAACAGATCAAAGAAAATGAATTAGAGGAAGATAAGTTTAAAATAGTGGAGTAGCGGAAGCTCACTAAACCTGTGTCGTTGAGATTCTTCTCTCAGAACAAAGCTTAAGTAGCTATGATTGAAAGGGGAAAAAGTAGCTGTGATTGAAAGGGGAAACAGATGCTCAGAAGCTGTGATTAATTCATCATATCTCTCTCGTAACAATGTCTCCTTATCTATCTATATCTATATATACTAAGACATAAGTCTAGGAGTCAGAGTCACTTGACTCACTTTCACATAATTCTCACTTTTTATGATTATTTTTTAATCTTAAATTTATTTAATTTTAACATTTTAAATTTAATTTTATAAATTAATATATTTTTTAAAATGAATATCTCATGATAATCCTTTAGAATCTAAACGAAATCCTTAAATTAAAAGAATTTTTAGGAATTTTGTTTAGAATATCCTTATCTTTAGAAATGTTTTACAAAATAAATAAATAATTTAACTTAATTTTAAAATTTAATGTTTTGAAAATTTGTTTAAAATAAATCGATATATCTCAAAAACCGGGTTTCAATTTTAATTTATGCACATAACTATTTTGGGAACTATTTTTATATATATAATATTATTTATCGTATTTTTCCCTTTTTGTTCTGTTTTTAATTCTCGCTATTTTTTATCTAAATTTTCTTTAATTTAAACCTTTTAAATTTTAAATTAATATATTTATTAAAATGAATCTCATAATAATCCTTTAGAATAAACCAAATCCTTAAAGGAATTTTGTTTAAAACATTTATCTTATCTTTAGAAATGTTTTACAAAATAAATAAATAATTTCACTTAATTTAAAATTTAATTTTTAAAAAATTTGTTTAAAATAAATCGATATATCTAAAAAATTCCGGTTTTAATTTTAATTTATGCACATAACTATTTATATTTACATATATATATATATATATATT
>KE150543.1:56643-68478 GCA_000411095.1 Aethionema arabicum
ATCTAAATTTTATTTAGTTTAAAATATTTTAATTTTTAATTAAAGTTTAAATTCTATAGAGGTTAATATATTTTTTCAAAATAAATATCTCATAATCATCCTATAAAATCAGACAGGAGACATAACATCTGTTATAAGAGATTCAGGCAAAAGTTCTAACCTTGATTCTTGCTTTTATCCTTTAATTGGGATTGCAGAAATTTAACTGTTGAATCAATTTTCCCGTTTTATCCACAAAGTTTCTGTCTTTGGGTACAATAAAGTAAAGAGCCTTGTGGTGTGTCAATGGCGGATGAGGCGGTTGTGTCACCTCTTCCAAGAGTTTTCCCTTTTTTTCTGAGAAAAATCTCAGAGTCAGACCTGAAAGAAGAGAAATCAGACGTGAAATCAACTGATAATATATTGGAGATGCAATTTCTTTAATATTATATTATTCTCTAACCTTAGTGGAGTATAATTAACATGTTGATTATACAAGATAAAGTCTAATGACAATGTCAACGTCAACACGACAATGTTAATAAGACTTCTAAATAAGTTATAATATGTGCCTGCACCATCCACTTGGTTTACCTGTCAGAAATTGAATTTGATGGTTACATCAACACACACGAATGTTAACCAGCTCAAGAATAACTCCGGTTTAACCGCCCCGGTTCAGGGAAAATATATGTAGCTCACACTGCAATTGTTCTAGTAGACTTTAGTTTCAAAGCTCAAAGATAAGATTCTTTTTACCTTCTGACCTACACACCTCATCAAGAAATTGACTTTCTTTCAGGTGTTAATCACAAGCAAACCTGTTTTTACTTTATTGATAGTCACAAACCTGGAAAGGAGAAAAAAGAAGAATTTTCCATAAGTGATGTGTTTTTATTAGGTTAGAAATCAGGCTGAGTATCAAACCTTAAAGACTTTTTGGCCGTTGACAAACCAAAACTCAATATTGGTAGCTCTCAAGTTTTCACCATCAGCTGTAACGAAGCTTTCTGGTTTCACTTTTCCTTTAAAATAAACATCCAATTTCCTAGAAAAAGTCAAAAGAAAAAATTCCTGCTTAAACAACGACATGAGCTGGCCAAGTATATGTTTGATAAGATAAATTAAGGAATCATAAAGGCTTAATAGTATAAGAGGATGTAGATTTCAAGTAGTATCTACATTGTTCTCCTCAAAGTCCGTTTTGCTATAATCAGACAAGATTTGCTAAGGCAACAATGTAAGAAACAGAGAATAGAAGAAATACTCTACTTTCTTCATACCTATCATCAGATGATTTTAAAGTCAAAGATAGCCTCCCAATAGTTATGGCTAATGAACTCCACTCATGAGCAAGAACCAAAATAATACAGGTTTTATCTGTCACAGGGGGGATCTCAAAGGATATACGTCAAATAGAAGGAAAGCACATCTCAGAATTTGTTTAGACATCCATAGAGCTAGCATCTTAAAAAGGAAGCTGAAATACGCATAGAGTAGACTTTGTTTATCATGAAACCCTAGAAACTGCAGCCTAAATCAATCTAAGAACAGATTTCAATGATCCTCGATTTATACTTCACTATGATACAAAAAATATCATCTATTCTATATATCGTGGAATTTGTGGAGGAGAATCGTCACCAACACTAAATTAGAAAGTTGCTGCCTCACAAAATCAAAATTTCTAGGTTTTGTACTCGCATATCCCCAAACAAACACACAAGATCATATAATTGGTGACATCCATAGAGCTAGCATCTTCAAAAGGAAGCTGAAATACGCATAGAGTAGTCTATGTTTATCATGAAACCCTAAAAACTGCAGCCTAATCAATCTAAGAACAGATTTCAATGATTCTCGATTTATACTTCACTCTGAGACAAACAATATCATATATTCTATGTATCCATTCGTGGAGGAGAATCGTCACCAAACACTGAATTAGAAAGTTGCTGCTACACAAAAATCAAACAAGGAAGAACACTAAATCTCACCGAAATTATAAGATTAGGTATGCTCCCGTCTTCGCGCGCGACGAAATTTTCATATCATCATCCTCCTCCGTCGCAAGGCTGACCATGAAATCTGTTCTCCGTCGCTGGTTGATTCCATCGAGCTCTGAGATAAGAGTTGGGGATTTCTGATTTGGAGGGAAAAATGTAGGAAGATCCTTCGTATTTTGCTTTTTAAGGGCCTTTCAGAAAAATTGAAATAACAAACTACGGACATAACTATTATAAAATTTATAATATAGTCTCAAATAACTCAAATTACATTTAACACCCATATTTGTCTGGTTGTTGATTGTAGAAGGATCCTTTGTATTTTGCTTTTAAGGGCCTTTCAGAAAAATTAAAACTAGGGACATAACTATTATAAAATTTACAATATAGCCTAAAATAATTCAAACTACATTTAAACCCATATTTGTCTGGTTGTTGAGTGTTGACTGGGTGGCACATAAAAAGAGTATTAATTGATTAATATTCAAATATCAATATTTTACCAATTCGTCAAAGAAATTTCTGTTAATTTACATAAGCATCTTCGTCTCTCTCTCTTCTTCTTTCTTTCTCTCTCCTTCTCTCTCTACACGATCGAAACCCTAGCAATCCAATTTCGTTCTTGAAGATCAAATTCAGACCTTCTAATGGCGTAAAACTACACGAATTTCTACGATTTAGGTTCATTTTCTTGAATAATTGAAGAAGGAAAAAACGCGGGAGAGAGAGACAATGTCAACGGAGACTACGGGAAATTCTTCATCGCTGCCAGAGTCATCATCTCGTCATCTTTCTTCTGACGCAATCGATCCGGCACCTTTGCTTTTGAACAGCGAGGATAATGAGGGAAACAACGGAGAAGGTTCCGGGAACGGTCAAACGATTGGTGGAGGACGGAGATCTGTGAGGAGACAGGGGTTGCGGGAAGCGGCGAGGTTTCTAAGTCGTGCGAGTAGCGGACGGGTGATGCGTGAGCCATCTATGCTTGTGAGAGAGACCGCCGCGGAGCAGCTTGAAGAGAGGCAGAGCGATTGGGCCTACTCGAAGCCTGTTGTTGTGCTGGACATCGTTTGGAACCTGGCTTTTGTCTCTGTTGCTACGGCTGTTCTTGTGCTGAGCCGCGATGAACATCCTAATATGCCGCTTAGAGTTTGGATCTTCGGGTATGGTTTGCAATGCGTGCTGCATATGATTTGTGTGTGCGTTGAGTATAGGAGGAGGAATAGGAGGAGAACCGTTAGGAGTCCGCGGTCACGTTCTTCATCCTCTTCTTCATCATCTTCCATGGAAGAAGATGCTTTAGTCTCGAGGAGGAACTCAGAAGAGCTGGACTTGTCCGTCGGGCAGTTGGAGAGCGAACACACGAGGTATACTGGCTAGACTTCCTCTCACTTTAATCAGATTAGATGTTTCCGTCAATGAAATTTGATATATACTTTGGCGGATACTTGCATGTCTTGTGAGCTCTGTTTCCGTGATAATACCTTGAGAGAAAACTCAATATGCTGTTGCTATCACCTGATGAAATCAAAGATTCGATGTGATACTTGTGGCTCAAAAGCTGAACTTTAGATTGTTTGATCAAATCAGTTTCTTATCGGCACTATCATCGTTTTTCAGAAAGCTTAGAATAGAAAGCCAGCTATTTCTATGAATCTTCCCCAAATTGTAGTGGTTTCTTATCCAAGTTTATGGCTTGAACGCGTCCTGCTTGATGCGTTTTACAATCTAATGATATTAAATGCAACTTATGGAGAATAATGTGATCTTAATATCATCCTTTTGCTGTCGGAGAGTGAATCTTTGTCTCATTTTTTAATATCACAAAGTAAGGAAATCAAAAACTGTCTTAGAATATCTCTGCTACACTTTCTACATATGGTTTAGAAATGCAAAAGGGTTTAATTAATACATGTTTCCTAATGTTTAATTCTTCAACCATTCTCCAAAACAGTGTTGCAAAGCATCTGGAATCTGCAAACACAATGTTCTCATTCATTTGGTGGATCATTGGATTCTACTGGGTATCTGCTGGTGGTCAAGAATTAGCTCAAGACTCCCCTCAGCTTTACTGGTTTGTTCTTTCCTCCCATCTCTAAAAAACATCCTCATCTCTTAACCTTATCCCACTTCTGAATCCTCCGCTTATTTCAGGCTATCTATTGTCTTTCTTGGTTTCGACGTTTTCTTTGTCGTCTTCTGCGTTGCACTGGCCTGTGTTATCGGCATTGCTGTTTGCTGTTGTCTCCCATGCATCATTGCAGTTCTATACGCCGTAGCAGATCAGGTACTTCTTAAACCATAAGCTAACTACACTATACTATCCTTTTTATAACACGACACAACAAAAAAAACAGGAAGGAGCTTCAAAAGAAGACATTGAACAACTCACTAAATTTAAGTTTCGGAAGATAGGCGAAACAGAGAAACACAATACGAACGAATCGCCACGAAAAACCGGAGGAATAATGACCGAATGTGGTACAGACTCCCCCACTGAACGCACTCTACAACAAGATGATGCAGTAAGTATACACACCGAAAACACACACAAATCTCTCCTTAATGAACGTAAAGTTTTTTAAAAGTCAATCACTTTTATCTGGAGCTTCACGAAGCTTTAAACTCTTCAAATTATAAAAAATTTCACTATCTTTATATATATATAATAAAATCTCAATTGTTTTTCACAACTTATTCTCTATTTTACCATGAGAAGTTTATTATATATTTATAATTTATATTTATTATATGGTTATATTAATAAATTTATGTTTAACCGTTTACTATTCTACCAATCATATACTTTTTACAGGGAATATGGTACTTTACACCTAACTATCCTTGTTTGGTGGAAAAAAAACCTAAACTTTCAAAATGGTTTTTTTAACCTTAAATTTTGATAATCGGGGTTTTTTAACCCTAAACTTTAATAACTAAGTTTTCTAAACCGAAACCTCAAATTCAAACTTGAAATTGTGGTATAATTAATCCAAATTTGGATTATATTTTTGGTTAAACTTTAAAAATATGGTTTAGTTTTATATTCAAAGTTGAATTTTGATTTAAAAAATCCATCTGGGTATCAAAGTTCAAGGTTTGAAAACTTTTTTTTATAGTTGAAAGCTTTTTTCACTAAACTGTGATATTTTAGAATCTAAAATGCCATATTCTCTTATAATATGTTATAACCTTCAGCAACTTACAACTAATGCCGCCATGTTTATGACCTTATATAGGAATGTTGTATATGTCTTTCGGCATACGAAGACGGAAGTGAACTACGTGCACTTCCTTGTGGTCACCATTTTCATTGTTCCTGTGTTGATAAATGGCTTTATATAAACGCTACTTGCCCACTCTGTAAGTATAATATCCTCAAGACTAGTAACATGGAACAAGAGCAAGTGTAGACGATAATAGATATAATGACACAACCCAAAGTAAAACACACCACATTTGATCAGAGGCTTTCTTCAGGGTTAAAAGAGGTAAAAAAACATGACTGGTTTTTGTTTAGATTATGCATTTGTTTGTGATATTTATACTATATATATAAGATATATATATATATACACAGTTTGTTTTACTGTTTGTTTGTAAATCTGTATTTATGTTATTTGATGTTGAAATTACTATGTTGTATCTCGAATTTGTTAGAGAATTTTCATGATTAAATGGTTCTTTTTTATTCATGACCTCTTTGGTCTTTTTCTATTTGACTGGTTTGTTATCTTTGTTTCGGTTTTAGAAACTTTGGTTATTATAAAGGGATAATGGGGTAAAATAAATCTTCTAGTAGTTTGTGTATTTGGTAAAAAAGTTCTCTACTTTAAATTTAGTAAAATAAATTTTTTATTTTATTTTTAAAGAATTTTAAATTCTTTGTTATAGTTATGTGACAATTTTGATTGTTCTCAAACTGACGATTTCGATTTTCATCAACAGTTTTCCGTCGATTTTACTTTAAATCATCGATTTGGCTAATTCTAGTTTTTCGATTAAATATAATTTTTTTTCTTTGTTTTTTTTTTGTTTGATTGAAATTTAGAATTTCAACTATTCATAGTTAACCGTTATAATAATGACACTTTTAAATAACGAATAATGACACTATTAAATAACTATAACGGAAAAATTGAAATTCTGTAAAAAAAATAGGTTTTGTATTTAGTGAAAAAATATCTAAACTATAAAAATAATTTTTTAAATGATAAATTTGATAATTAAATTCTATAGAAATATGATTTTTGATAGCCAATTTGTTAATTAAAATTCATTTTTTAAGTACAAAATTAAATTTTTAATTCTAAAATTAAATCTAAAAATATAATCTAATTTTAGGTATACTATTAAATTATATTTTGAGATTTTGGCAAACGGAAATCAAATCGAAAACTAACTTGCTCTACTATACACAAAAAGAAAACCGGTGATTTAAAATCTTGTAGAAACCGGTTAATTATCAGACCGGTGTTTTTTACCGGTTAGTCAAAATTAAAGCAGAACCTTATAGGGAAGAGTAGAGAACTAAATTCGCAAGTTCTGTTATCGCTTTAATATCAGTGTTTCCATGTAAACCATTATCAGGTACCTTACCTCTCTATTTATCTTCTCTTCTATGTCTTTGATACAACTATTTCATCTTCTAAGAACCCAAAGATTGATATTTTCCTGTTCGTAAGTTACAATCTTATCTTTAGAATTGGAAATTTATATTATATTGTTTTGGAGATTTTGTTTACTGGATTCCAAAATTTGAATGTTGGACCGATGTTTTGGAAGCTTTTGATGCGAATTCGAGATTCGTGGCTTGTTTGTTGAAGTTGCTAAGGGAATTTTTTAGTATGTGGTGATGTTTAGGTTCATGCACGCCAGGTGTTCGACGAATTGTCTCTATTAAGATTATAAGTCAGTTTGTGTTTGATTTTTGTTTTTCAGATTACAAATACTGCGGTAAAGAGGACTTTCTTGTTAGCTAGACACAAAGGAGTTAAATATGGTGACATCAGTTTCAACTCGATTTCTTGTTCTGTTCAAAGAGTTTTCAGTTTTCAAAAAGATATCATTGAGCTCTTCTGCTACCAATTACCATCGCCAAGCACGTTTTTTATGTCACGTTGCTAAAGAAGATGGCTCTCTTACTCTCGCAAGCCTTGAATTGACGAACAAACGAGAGAAATTTAGAAAGGTTAAAGCCATAAAGCTCGAGGGAAGTGCTGTTACTGAAACTTATCAAGGTAATGTAAGAGAAGTAAAGAAATTTAAGGCGAAAGTAGTGAAGGAAAAGAACCCAGCTGAGATCACATCACCATTGTTTTCAGCAAAATCTTTTGCAGAGCTTGGCCTTCCAGATTCATTAATAAAGAGCTTAGATAGAGAAGGTTTTAATGTTCCTACTGATGTTCAATCTGCAGCTGTTCCTGCAATAATCAAAGGCCATGATGCAGTGATTCAATCTTACACAGGATCTGGTAAAACCTTAGCTTATCTCCTTCCTATATTATCAGAAATTGGTCCATTATCAGGAACTGAAAGTGAGAAGAGGACAGATATTCAAGCAATGGTTGTAGCGCCTTCTCGAGAACTCGGTATGCAGATAGTAAGAGAAGTCGAAAAACTCCTCGGACCAGATAACCGTAGAATGGTTCAACAGTTAGTAGGAGGCGCAAACCGAATGAGACAAGAAGAAGCACTTAAGAAGAACAAGCCTGCAATTGTTGTCGGAACTCCCGGTAGGATTGCAGAGATAAGTAAAACCGGGAAATTACATACTCATAACTGCAGATTCTTGGTCTTAGACGAAGTAGATGAGCTCTTATCCTTTAATTTCCGCGAAGACATCCATCGAATACTCGAACACGTTGGAAGAAGATCCGGAGCTAATCAAAAAGAAGTTACAGAACGCGTTGATCGACAAACCATTCTAGTCTCTGCAACTGTTCCATTTTCGGTTATTCGAGCAGCTAAAAGCTGGAGTCATGACCCAATCCTAGTCCAAGCCAACAAAATCACATTACTAGACACCATTAAACCATCAATAACCTTAACTCCAACAACATCAGAAGCTAATGATCAGATTCAGACAACAATCCAAAGCTTACCACCTGGTCTAAACCATTACTACACCATCACAAAACATCAACACAAAGTAGATGCATTAAGGAGATGCGTCCACGCCTTAGATGCTCAATCAGTAATAGCATTCATGAACCATTCAAAGCAACTTAAAGACGTTGTTTACAAGCTCGAAGCTCGCGGTATGAATGCTGCAGAGTTACATGGTGATCTTGGAAAATTAGGAAGAACAAATGTTTTGAAAAAGTTCAAGAATGGTGAAGTTAGAGTTCTTGTGACTAATGAGTTATCTGCTAGAGGTTTAGATGTTGCAGAATGTGATCTTGTGGTGAATCTTGATTTGCCGACAGATGCGGTGCACTATGCGCACCGAGCGGGCCGGACCGGGCGGTTAGGTAGGAGAGGGAATGTGGTTACAGTGTGTGAAGAGTCACAGGTTTTTATAGTGAAGAAAATGGAGAAACAACTTGCTTTGCCTTTTGTGTATTGTGAGTTTGTAGATGGGAAACTTGTTGTTACTGATGAAGATAAAGCTATGATATGATATAGTGTAAGGTTAAGGTAAGATTTTTAATTATGTAATTTTTTAAAAAGTTTTGCTATTTTTGTTAATCTACTTTTAAAATTATTAAGTATATTCAGGGTTTGTTTTTATATTTTGTATTGTTTTTTTTTAGAGGCAGAGAAATTATCGAGTTTAAAAAAACGTCGAAAAATTAATAATTAGATATCTGGATTTTTTTTAAAATTAGATATTAAAAAATTTCTTATAATATTTAGTATTAATAAACTTAACACTAATGTTATAGGGAAAGTTGATTAAAACAACATACTTAATATGAAAATTCGATTAATTTGTTAAGCAAAAGAGATTAATAATTATTATATATTATGTTATTGAAAATTAAGTTAATTGAGTAACACCTAAGCCGCAAAAAGATTAAGATTAATTTAACAAAAGAAAAAAAAATATTTTTGTATAGAATATAATTTTTTTAAAAGTTATTTTTTAATAATTATTTGTGGAGTTTAAAACTAATAGAAAAAAAGTATATGATAGCATAAATATATATAAAACACATTTATGAATATATTTTCTGAATAAATTCAGAAGAAAAATATTTTTTTATTCATAAAATAATACTATATTTTGAGTTTTTTTTTTCAACATACTATTTAAGTGATATTTTTGTGCTCATAAATAGTATATTTTTCTTAAAAATATCTAAGAAGAAAATAAGAAAATTCTACTTTTGGATCTTTGACTTCATTATATAGCTTCTCGTTGAATAAAATTTTGTGAAGAGACTTATGTTTTCACTCGGTCTATTTAATTATATATAATTCTTTGACCATTTTCTTTGACTATAAAAAAGTTGAAAAATTAATAAAATATTTATCGTTACATTTATTTTTCAACAAAAGAATCATAAATTAATAAATCACATAATTCTCATTTCATGACTTTATTTTTGTTTTGTCAAAATCATCAAAACTTTATTCATATAACTTTTAAATAGCTTTTTTTTATGATAAAATATTCATTTATAATCGAAAATAGAAATATATAAGAATCTATTTTAATTTTTCAAATTTAGATAGTAAATAGGGACCTACTAATTTAATAAAATATTTAATTTTGTAACTAATAATAGTAATCATAATAAATAATATTAAATAAATATGACATGTGAAGAAAGAAAAAATGTGAAGGAACATGACAACACCTTACGAAGAATACGCAGACGATATAAATTAGACAAAGACATTATATTTAATATTATAAACTCTGTCAACTAACATGATAGAGATTTATTTTTACTATTTTTTTAATTCAACAAATTTTAACCTAGTAAATATAATAATTTAAAAATATATAAAAAATGAAATAAACGGTATAATATATCAAGAATTTTTAAATTACACATTAATGAGCGTATAATAAATAAAAATTACTATACGTTTATATTTATAAATTAACTAAAACAAACAATATTTTCACAAAAATCATACTAAAAAAATTAAAATGAAAATAAAAACAAAAAAATGCGTATTTATTTATTTATTTATTTATTGTGGAGTGGGTTTGGACCGGCGGGAGCTGCTCTACCGGAAACTCCATAAACCAAGTCGTATTTATCGCCGAAGTTTCTCACCGTCGACAACATTCTTTCGCCGCCAAATCCTCGCCGCCAAAAGTGTTGATAAAGGTCATGATCAGCTGTGGAGTAGTGCACGGGAACATTGCGTGCACCGGAGAGATGAATTCCGGCGAAAAATAAGATGAAAACGATTAAAGATGATAATTTTTGGCTCCAAGATTTCATTTTTTTTTGGTCTCTTGATTGAAATCTGATGAGTTTAGGAGAGATTTATATTATAGTATACTTGAAGGTCTTGAATGTGGAAAAGACGAAAATACCCTTTTTAACGTGTAAGAAAATTGATTTTCATAGGTATGGGTGAGGGACCAACATTCTTTTTTGTTTGGTTTAGTTTCATTTGGTTAAATCTATTTTTTTTAGTTTTTTTTTATTTTGAAATTAGGGAAATGATTTCATTTATCGTGAAAATTAATATAATTTTTGTAAAATAAAATTCTAAATATTTTAAATGTGACAAATTAATGATCACACAATCAGATAAAAAAAACCGATAAATTAAATGTAAGATCGATGAAATTATGTAAAATGGTGTAAAGTAAAACTTTGCCGATGAAATTTGAAAATTTTAATTTTATGGGTTACGTATTATAAATTAAATTAAATTTTATGATAAATAATATAATAAATTAACGATAGTAAAATTTTTTAAAGTTATTTTTACCTTTAAAAATAAGAATTAAACTTGATATATTAAGAATTTATATATAATAAAGATGATATTAACTATGGTACTTAAATTACAAGTACTAATAATCTGTTAATTGATTTTACAGCAAGAAAAAATGTTAATACTGTAATGTTATCACTAATTAGAGCTTTAAGTTGAATTAATTACAGAATATTGTCGGTCCAATGCTTAAATTCATTAAATTATAAGTTAATAACCAATAACTATTTTAATCTCGTATGTAATTTTATACTATTACTTAGTTTTTCTTATAAATTAAGTATAATTTTAAATGTTTGTTATTACAGTTTCCTGATTGAAATTTAAAAATCCCATCAGCTATTTTATCATTTTAATTGTAATTAAAAATACAAATTTTTCATATTACATTTTTTCTAATTAATTATATACAAAAATTCCCCATTTAACCATTTTTTTTTAAACACACATAAATACATTGACTATATTTTTCATTCTATATTATAAAATTGTAAAAATTGGGTCGAACATTAATTTGGTGTTTGGTGAATTTTTTTTTTGTTAATACTCTTTTTTTCCACAAAAAATTCATTCCAATGACGTCCACCCATATCTATGTGTCTGGTACGACGTTCTGTCGTTTAGTAGAAAGAAGACAGGAAGTGGTGTCGTTTTTACATATATAACAAAATTAAGTAGAAGGGTATTTATGTAAATTCATCACAGAGGATGGAGTACTCGCGTGGAACACCCGTTACCATCCACAGTAGACGGTCTTTGGTCATTTCGTTGACTTTTATAATATTTATTATTTCATTAATTAAACTTAACCATCCAATTATTTACGCTTAAACATATTATATCAACTAATTACGGGTACCCACTAATTACATGTTAATTTCATATATATATATATATATATATATTTATTTATAATATAATATAAATTATATACTATATC
>KE150543.1:78309-94206 GCA_000411095.1 Aethionema arabicum
TTTTTTATAAATATATAGATATGATTAAACAACAAAAAAATTAGGTTATTAAAAAAAAGTTGAATCTCATTTTTTAAATGCTTAACTCTAAACTTTAAATTATATATTTTAATCCAAAATCTTTTTTAAAAAATTAGAAATTAGATTTTTATTTTAAATGACATGTAGTTAGTGTTTTTTCTGTCGTATAAACCACAAATTGGTTTTATTAGCTAAAAAACAAATTAAATTATATGTATTGGTCGATAAATTTGTAGTGTACATAAATAAAGTATGAAATTAAAAGAGAAAATGTATTGAATTTTTTTGAAAAGTAACATATATATATATAGATCCCATATATATATATACACATTTTATGAATTTTATATTAAAATATATATGTAAAATTCATATTCCCTAAAATGCTATAAAAGGAGGGCAAATGTGGGAGAGATTACAAATTGTGAGAGTAAATGAAAATAGAAGAAAGGTTTTACATGAAGAAGAGATTTTGTATTTAGTAGCCAAGGATGACTTGCCTGCTCTTAATTCTTCCAAAATTATTTTATTTCTTAATATAAGGTTTTTATATTAATATTAACTATTTTTAAAAAAAAGTTTTAAAAATGTATATTGAATTTTGTGGGTTTAAGTTTCAGGCAGTCTCCTTGGCTATCTTAATATGATCTCTTCATTCATGTCATACCTTTTCTTCTAGTCCATTCAAAAATATGTATTTTATATTACATATTTTTATTTTTTTTAAAATACATTTACAATTTTATAGATTTCTTTTTTTTTTCATATATTTACCTATATATTATGTAAATACTTTTTTTTTAATAAAATATCGCCTTTCATTTATAATTTTTTAGGTATCTATAATTTTATGGTTATGTATATCATTTTTTTTATTGCCGATTAATTTGCAATTGGTTTTTTTTAAATAGTTAAATTTCAATGATTTATATATTGTTAAAAATGATTGAATAGCATTAACATTATGTTAATATATTCAATCATTTTTCCATATTTTATTTTACTTTATAAAAGATTAATAGAAAAATGAGTTTTTTTGTCATGTAAAGTTATTTTATTAAAATAAATGGATACTCAATCAAAACTAAATAGTTGTGTACATATTTAGTATATAGTCTATTATTCATAAATGGGCCTAGAACTGGGCCTAGTGAAAAAGCCCAATTTAAACGTGAACGTGAGTAACACTTTTACAAGTAACACGTGGCTATATATAACTGGATACAGCCTTGGACTTAAAAATATCCCAAAAAAATCTATTTTCTTCTTCGATAAGCTCTGATCTCTTCCTCAACAGAAATCGGAATTTTAAATCGAGAAGAAGAAACAATGAGCTACGAGAGAGTTCCGCCGGAATCGTATCCTCCTCCAGGTTTGTTGTAATTACTTGGTTAAATTTTGAATCGATTCCATTGATTGTAGTTTTTGAGTCTCTGATCGGTTCTAAATCGCGTTGAATCGGTCAAATTAGGACACCAATCTCACTATCCGCCTCCTGGTTATCCATCGGGATATCCGCCGCCGCCGCATCACGAAGGATATCCTCCGCATCAGCCTCACGGATATCCACCACCGAATCAGTCTCACGGATATCCTCCACCGTCTTCACGTCCTTCTTATGAAAGCGGTTACCAAGGTTATTTCTCTGGAGGTTATCCTCAACAAGGACCACCACATCCTCCTCCTCCTCCTCCGAATCAGTACCATCACTATCATCAAGATCATCATCATCATGAGGAATCTCACTCTGGTTGCTCCTCTTTCATCCGTGGCTGGTATGTTTCTCCACTTTTTTTCCTTCTATGTTCTAGAATCAGTGTCTCCGTTTACTTGTGATTTCCCTGGAAATTCATTATTATGTGTGCACTGATTCGATTCTTTCCTTTTGGTCAATCTTGTTCACTGATCGTGTACGTCGGTTTAAAAACTCTACGTTTGACTTTTTTGATTCTCTGCTGAAAAGAGTGATATGTGACACTATAAGAGCAACGTATAGGCTTTAAAGGATCTCTAATCTAAGTCTAGGATTCATTGTAGTGTTCTGATTTCAGTGTTTTAGAATTTTTTTTCTCAAACATTCCTGATCAGCATCAGATTCCTTGATTTGATGTATGGATTAGTCGTAAATATGAGCTGAATTTAGGAACATTTTGCACAAATCTGAGCATTGACTAAATGAATTTGGAAATGTTATTCTCATGTGATGCTGATCAGAATCATATTCTATGTATGGATCATATAAGTTAATAAGTCATAATGTTAGTTGAATTTGGAGAGCTCCTGAGTTACTTCAGGAATCCAAACTTATTTGATTTCTAAATTCTGATAGATTCACAGTAATCCTAGTTCAGTTCATGAGATTTAGTTCTACTGATCTTCTAAAATTCTTGAAATCTATACTAAGTATAAAGCTTCACAGATAGAGACATAACTTCGACTAGTTAGCTGTTTCAAGAACTTAACCCAATCTATAGTTGAGAATGTAAGTTTCTTTAATGATTTTTCTTCATGAATTCACTTCCCAAACACCATCTAGATCTGTTTTAATTTAACCCTAAACAATTTCTATAAGGTAATTAAAAAAACCTAATATATATATATTCATGTTTTATTAGATTCTTTTGATCTCTTAGTCTTTTTGCTCTAATGATCTTTTTCGATGGAGAAAATTTAAATCTTTTTTATCATCTTTAATGTTAGAAATTTAGAATCTATATTCGAATGAAATTGATCACTATAACTAAACCGATATAGATACATAGTTCACATAAAATATTTGTTACATATATAGAAACCTCTAGAGTCTATAAAGTTTGCAGCTTTTGAAAACCCTTTTTTACATGTTTAAATAGTAACAAATTGTGATCGGACCAACTAGGGCTGGACATTCGGGTACCCATTCGATTTCGGTTCGGTATTTTCGGATATTCGGTTACATGACTATAGGATCCGTTCGGTTTTTTGAAGTTTTTGGTTTGATTCCAATTCGGGTTCGGATACTTGATAAGAAGATCCGAAAAATATCCAAAAAATTTAGGAATTACTCGAAAAATACCCAAAAAAACAGAAAAATACCAAAAAAATAGTTACTTTCGAGTACTCAATAAATATTAGTTCCGGTTACTATCCAAGCCATGCCGATACTAGAACCGAACCGAACCGAACCTCTCTTTTCGGTTTGGGTTGAGTTTGGTTCTTCGGTTCGGGTTTTTATGCCAAGCTCAAGGACCAACATAGGCTAAATCTTCTTGTTATTGTTGTTTTTTCTTATCTAAAACACAACCGAACCAATCAAATTGTGACTGATTGGTTACGGTTATCGATTAACCGGATCTTTTGATGTTGCGATTTGGTGATGAATTACAGTCTTGCTGCTCTATGTTGCTGCTGTTTGATGGAGGAATGCTGTCTTTGAAGATGTTCTAATTCCTATGTGTGCTCGTCATTTACGGTAAAAAAAATGTCATAAACTCTGTATTTATGTAATTTTTATTGTTTGTTTTAAGTTTATGTGATAATGGACCGACTGATCGTGCTCATTGATTTAGGACAAAAAAACGTTTCTTAAGATTGTTCGTTGTAATTCTATGTATTATTTTATCAAAAAAAAAAAATTATGTATTATTTGAAAAAATTCAAAAAAAAAAATGATGTGCTTGATATGTACTTATTTTGTATAAGCTCTTTTCAAAGAAAATTATCTTATTTTAATCCTCTTTCTGTGTATGTTAAATATTAAATTAAAAACAATTACAATGTTGTAATATTAAATAAAGTATTGTTTGTTGACAAAAAAAAAAAAATTAAGTATTGTTTCTACGAGATTAAGAAATTATTTTCAAATATAAATTGAAAGCTAATCTAAAATGTAAATTTTATAGTGATTTGTAAGCATAATTTTATATTCAGTTTCATTGCCACTCAAATTCACATATCATTATATCACATGCATGCCCCATACCAGCCCAACCATCCATATCATACCACATACATCTACATATACTCATATATATATATATGTGCATTGTCTCATCAAGATGAGAGATTAGAAAGGAACCCTTTTCAGTTTTCATTGTCACTATATTGTGGTCCTTTGCCACAATTATGACATTTCACTGACATTTTAATAAAATCCTAGTTTGATGATGATATTCTCCTGACAAACTCTGCACTATAATTGAATCATACAAATCTATACATAATATATATATATATATATATCAAATCAGTACAAGATAATGATGATTCTCTAGCTCTGAACAATACTGAACCAAAGAATGATTTCAACTAGTGATCTTTATTTATCTGACATGAGAAAGTGATGATCATTGCCAGTTAATGCAAAAACAAGTATATGCCCATCAGATTATGATCATGATCTTCTACAACATTTCATATTTACTAAACTAGTTTAGTTACCTAAACCCATTTCATCAAATCTTCTAGAACTTGGATTACATTGAAGAACACAAGAACATGAAGCATTTCCCATTTTCACTAACCCTACACAAGTTTCCATCAAAGTAGCTTAAGAATCATCCATGGTCGCCTAATACTCCTGAAATGAGTTGTTTAAGTGTCTTAAAGCTTAAAACTGAGAACTTTACTTCAAATAACCAAACTTAAGACTAGTTTTCTCTAACGTAGAATTTATAAATCAAGCGACTTTGATCGAAAAAACCAGAAGATACATTTGAATTGAATTGCATAACATCATAAATATAGCCCTACTTTGTTCCAAAAGTTCAAGAGATTAGATATCAGCAAGATTCAATGACATGAGAACGAACTCTCTTTACAAACAAAGGACTCTAAAACCTTGAATTCTGAGCACTAACCTTAAGCATCACTATCGTCGCTGCTATCATCATCTTCTTCATCAATACGGTTATTGATTTCGTTGGAGATGTAGACTCCAGGCTGTATGGATCGTCTTCTAGTTCTTGATGGAAGGATATTGTCTAAATCTACCTCTGCTAAAGGATCATCAGACAAATCGCTTTCGTCTTCTTCATCAATACCTTCATCATCATCACCGCTATCGTCACTTTCTTCATCTTCTTCGATCATTTTTCCTTTTCCTTTGTCCGCTCTCGAAATTCCTTTACCTTTCCTATCTGGTTCCTCTTCTTCTTCTTCCTCTTCTTCCTCTTCTTCTTCTTCATCATCATCATCATCTCCAGATTCTTCCTTCTCAAGAGCTCTAAGATCGTCAGTGACGCCATTCTCATCGCTTTGCACCGTAGAAGAACCAGCTACTTTCTCCACCGAAATTAACGATTCGTCTCCAATCTTCTCCTCAATTGAAGAATTAAGATTCGGGAGATCGGTTTTTTTAGTGATCTCTCCCTCTTTAGACTCAGATTCAGCAGAATTTGACGAGGTATGAAGCTTCTGAGACTTGTTAGCCACATTATCCTGATCTTGACAGAACATATCCGATTTCCGCTTCACCGGAAACGATGACTCCTGTTGATTTTTAACGTCCGCCATAGCTGAATCAATCACCTTCCTTCAGCTAAAGATGCTGTTTTTCGCTCTCCAATGACTCCAAGTAGGGCTTTGAGCAAAAACCAAATTAGGGTTTCTGAAAATTTTCCCCTCTTTGTGAATCTTCTTAGATTCCATTTTCTGAAGGTTCCACTTCTCTATTTATTGATTTTATGGGCCTTAGCCCATTAGCCCAACTCAGTTATATTAATATTTTTAAAAAACCAAAAAATAATAATAATTAATTAAAAAAAAAAACTCAAACCAAAAAATCAAAATTCATAACCGGATTGAATAATTCCTCGTGATGACAAGAAGAACGTGCGGGGAGATACTAAACCGGCACAATGATGGTATCTAAACCGGATTGGTTCACTTATTAGAGAGTATATATACCGAACCGGTTATCTTCTCCGACAGATTGAGAGAGAGAGAGAGAGAGGAGCAAGGACAGATCAATCGCTCGCTTAGAGAGAAGAAGAGAGAGAGAGAAGAAGAGAGAGAGAGAGAGAGGTAGATATTGAGAATCAATGACTTCTCGGTACTGGGTGGTGTCTCTTCCAGTGAAGGACTCTGCTTCTTCTTTGTGGAATCGATTACAGGAGCAGATCTCCAAGCATTCTTTTGATACTCCAGTTTATCGGGTACTCAGATTTTTTTTTTTCTTTCGATTTGGTCAAAATCGATTGAAATTGCAGAGATCTTGTACTATTTCGTTGCTAATTGTGTTACGGGATGCGATTTTGATCTAATTTGTTAGATTTGATTTCAATTTCGCAGTTTAACATTCCTAATCTTCGAGTTGGAACCTTAGATTCTCTACTTGCCCTAGGCGATGATCTTGTGAAGGTAACTCATCTGATTCTTGTTTATACCTTATCAAATGTTGATAGACTAGATAATTTGAGTGGATGATATAGCGTTTGACTGTTGATTGGATGAAATTGACAAATCCTGGGGATTGATCTCTTTGAGATTTGCAGTCAAATACCTTTGTTGAAGGAGTTTCGCAAAAGATCAAGAGGCAGATCGAAGAATTGGAGAGGATATCTGGTCTGGAGAGCAACGCCTTGCAAGTTGATGGAGTTAATGTTGATTCTTATCTCACCAGGTTTGTGATGATTTTCTTTCTGATTGTTTGACTTCTCTTTAATGGTGATTTTATTCAATGAGGTTTAGAACGTTTTTCTTGACCTGAAGGTTTATGTGGGATGAAGCTAAGTACCCAACAATGTCACCTCTGAGGGAAGTTGTGGAAAATATTCAGTCTCAGGTTGCAAAGATTGAGGATGATCTCAAGGTATTGAAACTTTCCCAAAATCATACACTTTAGCTTGTTTCTTGCAGCTCTTGATTATTTATCAGCTCGAATTGTCGATTGCTAGATTTATAGATCTGCATGACTTTGAAGCATAACTATTAGCCAAATGATTCTGTTATGAAAAAACTGCTCAGTACTGGTTTCACCAAAGAAGTTTGTCTCTATTTGCTTGGGCCAGTCTTGGCTTCTTTATGAAGAGTAGCTGGTTTTCATGCAATATGTTGATAATTAACTATTTATGGTGATCAAATGAATCTCTATGGCTCAAAATGTGGTCTTAATGAATTTATTTGTACATATGCTCAGGTTCGAGTTGCTGAATATAACAATGTCCGCGGTCAACTCAATGCCATTAACCGAAAGCAAAGTGGAAGGTAAAACTTTGATTTCGTTCTTTGATGTTTATACTATAAAAGCAAACTAGAAACTGTAGGCAGTTTTGCAACAGTACTGAACTTACTTTTTGCTTCTACTTAATTCTGCTTGGAACATGTTCTACCTCTGATACTGCAATGGAGTTTTTACCTCTTGATCTTTATTTTTCTATTTTGTTCTATCTGTTTTATTCTTAGCTTGTTGTTTGGTTTGCTCTTTTCTTTCGATAAATTGGTTCTAACACCATCTACCTATATATATATATACCACTCTCTCTATATATATATTGGCATTGTGACCTGTCTTTCCTCTTTTTTCTTTGTTTTTGATTTCAGCTTAGCTGTTCGTGACCTCTCACGCTTGGTTAAGCCAGAAGATATTGTTGCCTCAGAACACCTAGTGACTCTCCTAGCGGTTGTTCCAAAATATTCACAGAAAGACTGGTTAGCGTGTTATGAGACATTGACTAGCTACGTGGTAAATTATCTGCTTGTTGGGTTTATGGTATAGACTTTTCGCACGGTGATATTGATCAATGTATTGGAAATCTTTCAGGTGCCTAGGTCCTCAAAGAAATTGTTCGAGGATAATGAATATGCTCTTTACACTGTCACCCTCTTTAACCGTGTTGCAGACAATTTCAGAACAACTGCTCGTGAAAAAGGGTACCAAGTAAGTATATTGCTTTATTATTTAGGGAATATTGTATTTTAGACCCTGGACTATCTCTATTTGGTGAAAAAACCTTCAACTATCAAAATGTTTTTTAAATCCTGACTTTTGATAACCGGGTTTTTAAACCTTACTGGATTTTTTAAATCAAAATTAAACTTTGAACATAAAATTAAACTATAATCTCAAAATATAACCAAAAAATAGAACTCAAATTTGGATTAATCATACAGCGATTTCAAGTTTAGATTTGAGATTTCAGTTTTAAAAACCTGGTTATGAAGGTGTAGGGTTTAAAAATCCAGTTATCAAAATTCAGGGCTTAAAAAGCCGTTTTGATAATTGAGGTTTTTAACACCAAACAGAAATAATTCAAGTCTGAAATACCACAATCCTTATTATTTACTACTAGTAGAAATATTTCCTCAAAACAGATAATATCCACCGTACAAGTTGAGTCACTTAGTTAGTTGATTCTCAAAGCTTTATTCATCTTATGCTGTACACCTTTCTTTTTCAGATCCGTGATTTTGAACACAGCGTCGAAGCACAAGAGACTCGTAAACAGGAGCTAGATAAGTTGGTTCAGGATCAGGAAAATTTAAAAAGCTCTCTTTTGCAATGGTGCTACACCAGTTATGGAGAGGTTTCTACACCATTCTCTCTAACAATATGGATATTTTCATTTCCCCGTTGCTGTGACAGGCAACAAGTAATTAGTTGTTGCCGAACCACAATGACAAAGTTTTGTTCGATTACATGTCATTGGTTCAGCGACGAATTTGGTGACAAGCGATTTAAAATTAAAATCGCTAAAACTTTAACGTTTAATTTTAATCACCTACACTTGTCGCCAAAACTTGTTACTGAACCAGCGACAGGTAAATGAACATGTTCAGCTACTAATTTCGGTAACAAGAGCAACATGTTGTTAATCTCCAAAACAAGCAAACGATCCGACCCTATATTCTTGGTTAAAAACAAAACTTAAAAAAATAAGTGTTTTCAGTGATCTCACCTGAATCTGTTTTGGTTGTTTGTCTAAATGTGTAGGTTTTCAGCTCGTGGATGCATTTCTGTGCTGTGCGTACATTTGCTGAGAGCATTATGAGATATGGCTTACCACCATCGTTCTTGGTAATTTCTTGACTCCAAACTCTGTTTTCCTCGATAATCTTTAACCCTTATAACTCCTCTCTAACCAGTTTAACTTTGTTTTGTGATTGTTTCTAGGCATGTGTGTTATCACCCTCTGTGAAAGGCGAGAAGAAAGTACGCTCCATTCTTGAAAACTTGTGTGATTCTACCAACAGGTATGTGTTAAAGTCTCTCTCTAGACATAGAAAATATATGGAAGCTGCTTCAGATTCTGACTTTATATTGACTCTATGGAGAAATTCTAGGTGATAGTTATAGCCATTAGGGATTATGGTATTTTAGATCGTGAGTTATTTCCATTTGGTGAAAAAAACTTTGAACTATCAAAATGGTTTTTTGAAACTTTGAATTTTGATAGCGGGATTTATTAAATCAAAATTAAACTTTAAACATAAAAGTAAACCATAATCTCAAAATTTAATCCACAAATTCAATCCGAATTTGGATTAACAATACTATAATTTGCAGTTAAAGTTTGACATTTCGGTTTTAAAATTTTGGCTATTTAGGGTTTACAAAACCATTTCGATAGTTGGGACTTGAGAGTTTATTTCACCTTAATAGAAATAGTTCAGGATGTAAATTACCATAAACCCTAGCCATGATATTAAAACAAAGCAATTGCAGAACTCCTAGATAGAACCCATCTTGTAAGCAGATCTAACCAGGGACTAGTTAAAGACAAGCATGTAATAAAATTGACCGGAAATAGAAACCTTCCTGATTTTGCCCTGCTTTGTTTGCCTCTTTGGGGTTATTCTGATAAAAAAAAAATTAGAGATTATGATATTTTAGATTTTAAACTCTACTAGATTTTTGAAATCAATATTAAATTTTAAACACAGAATTTAACCATAATCTCAAAATTTAACTTAAAAATATGATCCAAATTTGGATTAGTTACACCATAATTTCAAGTTTAAATTTGAGATTTCGGTTTCAAAAAATTCAGTTATTAAAGTTTAGGGTTTAAAAATTCAGCGTTTAAAACCATTTTTGAGAGTTGAAAGGTTTTTTTCACCACACAAAAATAGTTCAGAATCTATAAAGTATGATAATCCCTAAATTTCCACAAAATCTATACCACATTTAGCTTATGAAGAAGAGATCTTAGAGTAGTTTAATTAGGTTATAATGGAGCAAATATTGAATATTGTTTTGGTGTGAAAACAACAAATGCAGCTCGTACTGGAAAGGTGAAGAGGAAGGAACTGGAGGAGCCATGGCTGGTTTAGCAGGTGACTCTGATCCACATCCTTATGTCTCTTTCACTATCAACCTTGCTTAAACACACACACATTAATCATACATCATCGTCATCATGATGATGGTTATGATGATGGTAATGATGATGGTAATGATGATGGTTATGATGGTAATGATGATGGTGATGGTGATGAGATGATGCTTCTTCATTTGTCTGTCCTCTTATATGTTATATTGGTTTGTGTTTTATATTTTTCATTGTTTTTTTTTTGTTCTGGGGTAATAATAATATTGTTAATTTTCCAAAATAAAAGAAGGGAAAATGAAGGTAACAGAGATGTTGCTGTAATTTTATTTGGTATTTCATACTTGTGAAGAACAAAGAGAGAGCTTATACAGTTTATTTACAGTCACTTTGCTTACCTTGTTCATTTATTTTTTACTGTTTCTTTTTTAAGTATTATTGTTTTTCTTCAAATTTCCTACTTTTTTTTTTAAAATTATACAGATTTTTATAATTTTTATTGATCAAATTATTATTATTATATATATATATAAATTTTGTCAAAAAAAAAATTGTTTGGGAATATATTATATATATACTGTATATATTTTGTAGGATATTGTAAATGCAAATAACAATCTCAAGGTGATGATTTTTATTTAATTTATTAATTTATTCAATCAATAAATAATGTGGTTATATCAATGATTTTGATATATTACTAACAAAAAGTTATAGATTTTTTTTTGTTTATGTTTGGCATATGGTATGTCTTGTGTAATTACAAAAATAGTTTGAATTTCACACATATATATACATGGATGGCTATTTTATAGAGTATATAGGTCGAACATTCATAATTATTCACAAATCTATTGTATAATAGTTTATGTTACCTTTTTATGATTTATATTTTATACGCACATGTTCAGAATATTTTCTTCGTTTTTATATTTTAATTAGTGGAATAATCATATATTTTATCAGTTTTTTTTTATATCAATATGTTATCAGTATTTAAGTTTTAAATTTTATTTTGTACGATATATAAATGTTCACCATATTTTCATCTTTTTTATATTCTAAAAGTTGTTTTTTCTGATGAATATTTACTGAATCCTATTTTCTTTTTGTTTGAAACCGAAACTATAAAGTTCAACTAAATTTAAATTAAGAATTTAGTTTTTTGCTCGAAATTTTAAGAATTTAATTATGTCGAGATTTTGATTTACTTATTTTTTTATTCTTCCCTCCAATTTACTCTCTAATATTATTCTTATTTTTATTGTTATTANATATCTAAAATTTGGTGACAAAAGCGTATGCCAGAAAAAACAAACCACAAACAAAAAGAGAAATTGGCTGTTTTGTTTAGTTTTTTTAGATCCATAGACATTTGGGTTAAGGGAAAGACTAAATTACCCTTCCACACATCTAGGTATCTTTTTAGTTGACCTAATGGGTTTAGGATTTTGGGTTTAGGGTTTAGGGTTTAGGTTTTAAGGTTTAGAGTTTAGGGTTTCAGGTTTAGGGTTTCGGGTTTCGGGTTTCGGGTTTTGGGTTTAGGGTTTAAGGTTTAAGTTTTAGGGTTTAGGGTTTAGGGTTTAGGGTTTCGGGTTCAGGGTTTAGGGTTTAGGGTTTTGGATTTAGGGTTTAGGATTTCGGGTTTAGGGTTCTGGATTTAGTATTTAGGGTTCTGGATTTAGTATTTAGGGTAAATAAATTACAGGGGTATTATCGTCATTGTTAATTATGTGGTGTCTATCAAACTAAAATTGGATTTCAAATGTCTATAATACTATAAAGGTATATGAAATGTTTATTTTGCTAAATTTCTCAAAGAAAAACTAATTAAATTAAAAAATAAAATACGAAAAATCATATAAAATTCAAGACCACGCGCACCCGAAGCGCGTTGAGCGCGTATGCTAAAAATCGAAAGGTCCCTTTAAGATTTTAACTGATTTTCAGTAAATCTAAATTTTAGGATTAAAAACGCGAGTGAGATCTGTTTACAGTTATTCTTATGCTGCTAAACTTTTTATTTTTTAGCGAGGCCTAATACTGTATTTATTTTCTTCTAAGTCCTTATACTGTCATTATTTGCATATTAACTCTATATTCTTTTATTTTTTGACGGCCCCTTTAAGCTTTTATTTATTTTCATATTAAGTCTCATACATTTGTAGTTGCAAATAGATCCCTATTGTCTAATTATTCTTATAAATCCTTACAATTATATTTAGTTTTAGAGAAAGTCATATCTTTTTATAGATATAATTTATTATATCTCTTATTCAGTCTTAAATTTTCTTGATATTTATTTATTTACAAGATTAAAGAAAATTAATGTCTATTATGAATTATAGATTATAAAATCACATTTCATTCTAATTAATTGTATTATTTTTTCTTTACTTTTTTTCTAATATATATGTTATCCGTATTAATGATAGATACTTCATCGTATTATCACAATAAAAACTAAATAACTATCAAACATATAATAGTTTAATTATATGCTCATACATAATTACACATACCAACGCAAAATTTACAAAAGAAAACATGATTTATTATTTATAAAAGATATAGATAAATTTGTATACATATAAGACATTAACTTATTTAAAATCTCATGATTTTATAAAGGAAAAATACAAAAATCTAAAAAAGTTATCGGCACAGAATAAAACATAAAGAATATATATCAATTTCACTTTAGTTCTTTATTATTTTTATATTAATTTTTAATATATTCTAAATTATTATATTATAACTAATATAATTTTTTTACCATTAACATAAATTTTATAAAATCTAAANATTTTATAAAATCTAAAAAAAATCATTTAATTTAAAATTGTATATAACTATTCACTAATCTATGTATATTAATTAAAACAATGATATTCTTTCTTACATCTAAATAAAGATAATCTTTCTTACATCTAAATAAATAAAAAATGTTTGTGTTAATACAAGAATATAAAACTAGTTAAAATATATTTAAAATAATTATTTGCAAGGGAAAAATTAATTATAATGTCTAAAATTAAAAAAAGAAAAAAAATAATGACAAACCACAAAGATTACATAACATAATTGAACAAGAACCCAAACAAAACAAAACACAACTAGCATCAACTAACTACAAAAGTTGTCATCAACACATAGAAGTTAAAAACTCCCAAACTGACCAGTACCACCAAAGACAGACCAGACCGTGGCTGCACCGAGCCACCCGAACTCTTCCCAATAACCTGACCAGAGCTTGGACTAGGAGCTTCTGCCTCAGACACAGGAGGGACTGCAGTACTTACCGGTCGATCTCGGTTCGGGTCTTTAACCGGAGTAGGGAAGAAAGAAGACATATCAGGTGCATTAACATATGGTAAAACAGCAGGTGAAGCTGATATCGTGGACTCATCACAGCAGATCGGAGTCCAGTAAAGTGATGAAATCAAGAGGAATGTAGAGAGAGAAAGTAATGAAGAAACAGCCATTGTTGGTGTGTTTGTGTTTTTTTCCTGTAAAAGAAAGATGAATTTTGTAAGTGAATATATATATATATATATATATATATATAAATAATGGAGCAGAGAGGGATTAGATTCTTTGGTTCCATGTGTGAGTTTTAAGTAAGAAACAAAGAGTTAAATGTGTTCACGGACCAAATGTTGTTGTATGGGTTCGTTAAAACTGTTCACGTGTTTAATTTTTTGGTTTTTTGTTTATAAGTCATGTGACTATATTTACCTCTTTTCATTTTTTTTCCACCATTTATGGTAATTGTAGACTGGAGATCTGAGAATTTGAACATTGATTTAGCATAAAGGTACATGCCTAATCGTTTGCATCAAACTACGAGCGACAACGACGAATGACAAGTAATATCGTTAGTTTCTTTGTCACCTATCTGCAGTGATGAATCTAATGGATATTTTCTTTCGATTCCGGTTCGGTACTTTCAGGTATTTGATTCTTTGGTTCTATGAGTATATGATCTAATGGATATTTAGAAGAATTCTGTTAGGTTTCGGTTTGGTTCTTACTCGGTTCGGGTAGTTGTTCAGAGATCTCAAAATATCCGAATTAATTTGGTTCCGGTTCCAGTTCGGGTAAATATCCAAAAAACAGAAAAAAGTATTAAAAAAAAACCGAAAAAATACCCGAATAACCAAAAAGTGTTCAAAAACCCGAAAAATGTTCAAAAAACCGAAAAAATACCCAAAATATTATTAGTAAATTATTAATATTTTCGAAAAAAGAAAAATTCGGGTATCCAGTGGGTACCAGTTACTGCCCGGAACCGATACCCATGGATATCAATTTTAAGATACAGAAGATACTTATACTATTACTAGGAACTGGAACCGAACTGGAACCATTCTTTCGGTTCAGTTTTAATGCCCAGACCTACTATTAACAATGACCTGATAGCTATAAAATGATGTTTATTTACCTGTGGTTCATTCGGCGACATGTTTTTATAAGAAACGATTTAAAATTCAAATCGCTGAAACTTTAAGATTTAATTTTCCGTTTCTGAGTTTTGTTGCAAAACTTAGCACCAACTCAACGACAGGTAAACGAACGTATTCAGCTACGGAACTCAACAACAAAACTTAGAGACGAACATCAATTTTTATCGGTAAAATGAACATGCTCAAAGTCAAGAAAGTAAATGAATAAAGACAGTAGAGAGATTTCGGGAACTTACAGAGATTAAAGACACGGTAATGAATTCCTCCTGCATGGGAACTTCGAAAAGATCTTGGATTTAACAAATGCTGATGATCTATAATGTAACACTTGCTTTACATAAGCTTGAAAAAATTGAAAGAATTAGAGAGAACATAGAGAGGCCAAAGATTTGAAAAAGTAATAAATCACTGCATCTTCTGCAGACTTTTTAATGGCGAGTGAATAATTTACCAGACTTGCTACAAGAGTCGAAGATGAGCGGTGTCATTTAACCGCTTTACCTGCCAACCGGTTTTCCAAGAATGTTGTAACACGGTCACCGAAGAGTCTTCGACACAGATCTTATGTGTCATTACTGGACTACATCCGAGGATACTGGTTAGAAGACACTTAATAGGTAATGAGTGTGTGAAAACACCGATGCAGGTCGAGATTTGAGAAGCAGGACTCCTTATGTTAAGATCACTTAGGTGATCATTGTGATGATTAAATATCTCGCCATTACCTTCGTGTTCTCCAGGTGTGGCCAGAGCCAACATAGGAGCCTGAAACAAAATTTGAAATGAGGATCAATATTTTATATAAGGGGGGAATAAATTTTATAAATGTAAGATTTGGGGTCTGTATAATTTAGGGTCTAGCTTAGGGCTGGACATAAAAACCGGAACCGAAAAACCAAACCCGAACCGAAAAAAAAATCCAGAACCGAACTGGAATCGGTACAAAGTACCTATTGGATACTAAACTCGGGATCCATGGATATTGGGTAATAACCGGAACCAAACCATATCCATTGTGTATCCAAAAGTAACCATACTTTTTTTTTCGGGTACTTTTTTGGTTTTTCAGGTATTTTTTTGGTTTTTCGTATTTTTTCAGTTTTTAGTGTATTTTTTCGATTTTTCGGATAATTTTTAAGTTTTTCGGGTATTTTTTGGATCTT
>KE150543.1:94605-116657 GCA_000411095.1 Aethionema arabicum
CCCGAACCGAACCCAAGCCCAAACCGGAACCGAACCGAAATCTTCGAATAACCGAACGGATCCTTCAGTCATAGAACCGAAAAACCGAAGAACCGAAAGTACCGAACCGAAAACGAACGGGTACCCAAATGCCCAGCCCTAGTCTAGCTTGCCCCAGGGACAGCCCTGGACGTGGTCATTACCTGAAACCGGCTTTTACCAGATTTCTTCCTTGTAAGACTTGGACGATGTTTTTGAAGCAAGTCCCAGTTAGTTGAAGGAGAGGAAGAACCATCTCGTTCATGAATAGAAGTAGCTAGTAACTGAGAATTATGGACATTGTTGTGTTGTGTAGATGGAAGTTCTGATCTGAGTTTCTCCAAAAGTCCTGCGAGTATTCCATTTAGAAACTGAGCCATACGAAATTCCACTTGCCTGAGTGATTCACCAGATGGAGCTGAGAAATCAGGCTGCAATCTTTCTATTAAGCTTAGGGTTTCAGGTGTATAGATCTCTGATCTATTGCAGCTTTCCCAATCTCCTAGACTCATCTCAACAATGGCGTCTGAGGACTGTACATGCTCCTCCGGAAAATTCATTTCCTGCATTAAGTATTAAGGCAAATCAGTTTAAAACCCATACAAGGATCTTAACTAGTTATGGTGCAGTCTTTAGCTGCATCGAAGTTGAGAATTTTATGATGCTAAGCAACACAATACAGTCTCATATTTGCGTCTGAGATGGCACCATTGTGTCCAAAACAAAGAATTTAGCTTCCTTACTTAACCATGAGGAAGAAAATCCATAGCATTAAGGCATGAACTAAGTCATGGCACTGAAACAAAGAAGAACAAGAAGCAATTTGTTTCATTCTTCATAGTATTTGCCCAGGAGTACTTTTCTCACAGTGAAGTTGATTCGATTTTACAAGAAAATCGTTTGATTCAGGTTGGTTTCACTTTGTGAGCTTCCTATCATAATAATCTACCGAAATTGCAGAATCGATTTCGAATTCAAGACAGTGCAGACAACCTTAGATCTAGGAATTTTGCTTTCGCATTAAATGAGAGATACCTGACAAACCGAAACAGCCATGGATCTAGCTCGATCGAGAGGCGAGGAGTAGACGGAGCTGAATCGAACTCCCTCGGAGTTCAAAAAGACGGCGAGAGCTCGCGCCTGGCGCTTTCCATGGGCGGTGAGAGCAGCGACATGACACCTCCCTCCAATCAAATCAGGCCTAAGATTGAGATCACATTCACCATGGCTAATAAAATAAACCTCCGTCACGGCACGATCGTGTTCCACAGAGGAGATACGGGAAAAAAGAGGAAGAGGAGGCGGTGCGAGGACATTGTAAGGATCCCAAACCTTAATTGATGGTCCGATTCGAGGAGTTCCAAGGGAAGAAAGCTGAGGAGATAATGGAGAAGCTGAGGCGTGACAAGGAAGCATCTCAGGCTCTTGTTCAAGTAACTTCTTAACCAATACTTTATCCAACTCTCTTGTATTCAATCCGCCATTATCATCATCTTCTTCACCTATACTTTCATCTTCTTCTTCTTCGTCTTCGTCGACTACCTCCGTAGACTGTGAAGACCCCATCGTCGGTATCAGTGATCGGAAAGGAGATCGGAAAGTGACAGTAGCGAGCTTAAACCTGATAGACTAACAATGGGTCCTTGAAGTGAAATCTTGAATACCATTTTTCAGATCTGACGGTTGAGATGAAACCTCCGTTTCTCACAGAGACTTTATAGACTCTCATAATTCGACCCATAAGAACTCTATTTAACTACACATATTGGGCCTGGCCCAAACGCTTATGCAGAAAATAAAAGCGAAAACGTCGTCGTTTCATAAACTTTCGTAATCGGTAATTTCCTTCAGTTTTTCATCAATTTGATTATGTTTTTGTAATTTGAGCATAGCTTTAGCTAAGTTTCAATTATGTTGTCATCTTCAAGATAAGTTTTGTAGAATAAATTCATCGAATTTAATTCTATATAATGGAGAACAGACAGTGATAAGTCAAGTTCTGGAATCAGACCCTTTAGTGTTCTTCTTCATCTTCTCTTTCAAACTTTAAAATAGAACTTTTTTTTTGTAAATTCCTCTTTTTTCCTCCGTAAAATTGGGATAAAAAACTATTCCTTTTGTTTTTATTTTCGTATTTTCTCTTTTTATTCTTCCAATCCTTTCATGGGTTTGAGATTCTCTCTTATGGGTTTCATTAATTGTTTGAAAAAAATAAACTCTTTTTAAAGAAGATGATGTTCCGCCATGAAAGCTCTGGTCTTGCTTCTTGTTAACACCTAATAAACAAAGAACAGAGTGTTTTTTGTCATTGCAGTGCAGACACATTCTCTTGGTAACTTCTCTTCTTTCTCTTCAAATTTCTTGATTTTGTTGTGAGTTTTGTCTCAATTTGGTGTTGAAATCTTTCTCATAGGTTCATCAATGTCGGTTCTTGAATCAAGAACAGGACGAGATCGTCAACGTTATGACAATAACCTCCGTCTTGTAGCTGGGTACAAAACCTTTTATTGAATTTAGTTATAATTTTACTGGATTATTGTATTTTATACCGGTAAAAAAAACTCTTAATTATGAAAATAGTTTAAAAACCATGAAATTGATGAAGGTTTTTAAATTTTATCACTTTTTTTAAAATCAAAACTAAATTTTAAACCATAATTTCAAAATTTACTAAAAAAATTATAATCTAAATTTATATTTAATTATACTATAATTTTAAATTTAAATATAAAATTTGGTTTAAAAAACCCGTTATTAAAATTTAAGAAATTCGGTTATTAAAGATTTAAAGTTTTATCTCGGTTATTAAAATTTAATGTTTAAAAAAACCGAAGTTTAATAAACTCGGTTATTAAAGTATTAAAGTTTTAACTCGGTTATTAAAGTTTAAGGTTTAAAAAACCCTATAATCAAAATTCAAACTTTAGAAAATGTTTTTTTTTTCACCAAAAGGAGATAAGTACATGATCTAAAACACATATTCTCAATTTCAATTCTTGAAATTGATTTATAGGTTTTTTATGACAGATGCATACCTTATAGATTAGTTAAAGATGAGGAAGCACCAAGTATTAACGACTTTGAAACCAAACTTGAAGTTCTTATGGTTTCATCTCCAAATCGCCATGATCTTGTTTTCCCCAAGGTTTTATATCTCATTCTATCTTACTCTCTTTGTTACTATTTCTAGATAAACTCCATGATTCTGTGTTGTTGTGTTAGGGAGGATGGGAAGATGATGAAACAGTTCTTGAAGCTGCAACTCGTGAAGCCATGGAAGAAGCAGGAGTTAAAGGAATACTAAGAGTAAAAACAGATACCGAAAACTCGAGAAAAGAAATGTTTTAGATCTTTAATTTTTGATTCTTGTTATGTGTTTTGTTTCAGGAAGTACCTTTAGGAGTTTGGGAATTCAGAAGTAAAAGCAGTTGTGTTGAAGATGAATGCAGCATAAGTGGTGGTTGCAAAGGCTATATGTTCTCTTTACAAGTTACTGAAGAACTTGAAACCTGGCCAGAACAAGAAAATCGCCAAAGAAAATGGGTAAGGCTCAATGAATTATAAATGAATTTCAAAAATGAAGACTCGAAAATATGCAAATTATTAATGAATTTCAAAAAACATAATGGTTTTGGTTAGTACTAAAATGATTTTGTTTCGATAAAAACACAAAAAAAAAACTTAAAATTCACCCCAAAAAAAACTTTAAAAAACATGAAGAAAGACCAAAAACTTAAAACTCACCTAAAACCTTAAAAGAATATGAAGAAAAATATCTAAAAGTTAAGTCTAATATGAACTACTTCCTGGACTCTACAATATGCTCAGCTAAGAGTTAAAGAAGCATTGGAGCTGTGTAGATATGAATGGATGCAGAAAGCTATTGAAGAGTTCTTAAGAGTTATAAGAGAAGAAGAAGAAGATACAGTTCAAGTCCAGTCTCTTACCGGTTCAAGTCTAGGAGATTGTCAAGTAGATCCTTCCTTGGTACTGTTTTGTTGTTAATTAGAGGCATATAGGTATCGGTCTGATCGTTTGCTTCAAATTTTAAATCGCTTGTCGTTGAAACACGTCATTGAACCAACAACGGTTAAACAAACAATACTTTGTCAACAGCTCATCGTCAATAACAACTAAACGAACAATATTACTTATCGTCTGTTGCCGTCGGTCTATCGTTGGGGTTGGCAAGCAATGGGTAAACGAACAAACCCATAAAACTGACCTTTGAAGTACCTGAAAAGCTATAAAAGTTGGAAACATGAGAAGCCAAAATGAGATCTTTTTGTTTGTTTTTAAGTGATGAGAGATACATTGGTTTTAGATGCAATTTGAAGACGAAAAAGCAATAAGACAAGTAATCACATGGAGATCAATGTCTAAGGATTTGACTTGTAAGACTCTTTTGAAATCCAAATCCCAAAGCAAGTAATCACATGTTCTTTGTATTTAACTTAATTAGCATAAGTTAAAAAAATAACAACTGCTACCTGGTTTGTTTAGTAGGTTTCTTGACATTTGCACAGTTTTTGTCTGAATCTGCTACATGAGACAATGTCCTTTGTCATCACTTGATTTGGCTCTATACATTCCTCAGCTTTGGCTTTTCATTGCCTGTTTGTGAAGTAAATAACAGAAGATTAGAATATCTCAGGGATCAATGAAGAACATAGGTTTTTGTTCATTTGCTTGTACCGGAAACGGCAACAACGACAAAAATATGTTCGTTTTGTGGTCAGTTCAACGACATGTTGGTATCTAAGACCTATCACCAAAATTTTTCGTTAAACATATTCGTTTACGTGTCACTGGTTCAATGATAAATTTCTGCAATTAAAAATTTAAACTCTTAAAATTTTGAGTCACTCATCGCTGAAAATCGTTGTCAAAACACATCGTTTAACCAGTGACATGTAAATGAACAAGATTTTGTCACCATTTTGTTGCCGGCAACAACTAAACGAACAAGAAAACTTGTCACTCTCGGTCCGTTACTCGCGTCAGCGACGGACAAATGAACAGACCCAATAGACCCATACTGTAAGAGACAATGAAGCTAAAGAGAAAAGATTGTTTAGTGGAAATTATATAAGCAAAAGGACAAAAAAGGAGAAAAATATGAAGACTTTCTTGTTACTTTCTGACAAATGACACAGTTTACGAAGAGAGCAAAGACTTTGTGAGTTATCTTTAACTCCCAACTAATTCTTTAATTTAAGACCAAACTCAAAAAAAAGACATCAATCAAGTTTCCACACTCTCTCTCTCTATATAAAGCAAACTAATACAGTTATTGCAACTAAAACCAAAGCTCAAGAGAAGCCATTGTTGTGAGAATTGTGAACATGTCAACTTCAGGAAACAAAAGCAAAAGGAAACAAGAGAAATCAGAGGAAGTGAAGTACCTTGGAGTAAGAAAACGACCATGGGGAAGATATGCAGCTGAGATCAGGAATCCTTCAACAAAAGAAAGACATTGGCTTGGAACATTTGATACAGCTGAAGAAGCTGCTTTAGCTTATGATTCTGCTGCTCGCTCCATTAGTGGCTCTTTAGCTACAAACTTCATCTACAACAACAACAACAACAACAACAATATCTCGTTTCAAAGACAACAACCACAACAATTACAGTCACTAAACAATGATTTTGTTAACCCATTTATGTCTTTAAACTCTTCTGCTTCCTGTTTCCTGAAAGAACAACAGATAAAATCACCGGATTGTGTCCCAAATATGAGTTGGGGATGTTCCAGTTTCTGTTTACTACAAGATCAGCAATTGCAGCCACCAGAAAATCATTATCTTGGTCATAATCTACATTGGGGATCTCCAGTTTCTTCTGATCTGCAAGAACAGCAATCTGCTACACTCATTAACACTTTATCATCACATTATAATCATGACCAAATTGGTAGGGAAAGAGAGTTTTTGCTACCTTCCTTACCTAGTAACCTGTCAAGCACTGTATTTGGTCATGAGATCAACAATGGTGTCCAGGACAGTGCAGAACAGATCACCATTGCTTCAGTCCCAGGTGAAGAAGCTCATTATCTTCAGAGTTCTCTCTTCTGCAACAATCTCAGTTCTCTTCTAAATGATGTTAATGGCGATGCTCCTCAGGTTATTGGATCTTCTTCCTCTCCTTTCATCTGATTTCATCACCTATTATCACCTTTGCTCTTTCCATTGCTGCCTCCTTTGCTCCTTGTGCCCCTGTATAAGCAATTTAAAGACCAATCCTTCTCCTATGTAACATAAAGAGTGAAGGAAAATATATATATATGTATTTGTGTCTTTTCATAAGTGTCAAAGGCATGATGAATTATAGAATACAAATACACAAACTCGTGACTACATTTTATATATTCCGAATCATAATAAGAAAAAATGGAGCAGCCATCACTCCCAATGATTGGCAACAATGTCAGCCAAATCCACAACTCTCTGTGAGTAACCCCATTCATTATCATACCAAGCAATAACCTTGACCATGTCATCTCCCATAACCATGGTGAGGGAAGAATCGATGCTGGAGGAAACATCAGAGCACCTGAAATCAACAGAGACGAGAGGTTCATCACAGACAGCAAGTATACCCTTAAGTTCCTTCTCTGAAGCATCTCTGAAAGCAGCGTTGACTTCCTCGGCGAAGGTCTTTTTGGAGACCTGCACAACAAGATCGACGACTGAGACGTTGGGTGTTGGCACACGCAAGGCGATTCCGTTGAGTTTTCCCTTGAGGTTAGGGAGCACAAGAGCTACAGCCTTGGCTGCTCCTGTAGATGTTGGGACGATGTTTAGAGCTGCTGCTCTAGCTCTCCTTAGATCACGGTGGCTAGCGTCTAGCAGCCTCTGGTCACCAGTGTAGGAGTGAGTAGTTGTCATTGTACCCTTTATGATCCCTACCAAGTTAGCACACAACAATTGCTCAGCTTTACGCAAAATGTTTTATCTTCTAGGAAGAAAAAAAGAGGAATGTTGCATACCGAATTTCTGGTCGAGAACCTTGACGAATGGAGCGAGACAGTTAGTAGTGCAAGAGGCATTGCTGATGATTGTGTCGCTGTGGCTGTAAAGTTCAGCATTGACACCAACCACATAGGTTGGAATGTCACCTTTTCCAGGTGCAGTAATTAGAACCTTCTTGGCTCCAGCTTGAATGTGTTTTCCAGCACCTTCTCTGTCTACAAACACTCCAGTTCCTTCAATCACTAGGTCGATGCCCATTTCCCTAAGATCATCAACAAATTTTGAAACGTTAAGAAAAACTTATAGGCAGATTTTGATGATCACTTGCAAAGCTACGGGAACAGTTAGATTACTTCCAGGGGAGGTTAACCGGGTTTCGGTCAGACACAATCTTGATGACCTTTCCATCAACAGAGATGGCAGAATCTCCAGCGGCTTTGACATCCGCGTCGAAGATTCCAAGAGTGGAGTCGTATTTTAGGAGATGTGTTGCTTGCTTGACACCACCGGTATCATTAATGGCGATGACATCAAGGGGAGAGTCCTTACGGCCATGCCAACACCTCAAGAAGTTTCTACCAATTCTACCGAACCCATTGATGGCCACCTTCAGCTTGGCCTCGGTTACTCCTTTCCTGTATCCACCAGTGCTTCCCATCTACAACACACACAATTACATATATATAATTCACAAAAGAGATGCAATCATGGCTGATCACAACATGCAGGCTTGTTCTTGGAGATACATTGCATATAACTGACAATAAATTTTATAATGGTAGGGACATAATGATAAAGCTACTGTGTTTAAAGACTTCCTAGATAGTCCTACAAGATTCCGTCATAAGATATACAGAGATGAGAGGGGGAAACAAGGAACTCACTGCAGAAGTGTGGAAACTAACGAAGGAAACAAACTCATCAGAAGAAGATTTCTTGGCAAAGGGAAGAGCAGCAGAGGAGCTTCGGAGTCCTGAAAACTCAGTGAAACCCTGTAAAACAAAACATGAGTTTTAGAAGATGTTAAAAAGCTTGCAAAAAAAGCAGTAAGATAATCAGAAGCAAAGATGTACAAACATGAAGAGATGGTTTGGCCACATAGAAAGTAGCCGAAGCCATGACGACCAGTGAGAAACTGTGTATGTAGTATAGCAACACAAGAGGCAGAAATTAATCTAGAAATAGAGATTAGTAATATAGGAAAGAGAGTTGCTGAGTTGGAAGCAAGGAGATGAGATTCTGGATAGCTTTGTCATTCATTTGTATGGTTGTGGTTATCAGTCTCTTGCCACTTCACGTTTTCTATGATTCACAATCTTTAATAATCACTTGGGCTTACCAAGTGGGCTTCTTCATCGTGTGGTCACATTTGCACAACATATGGATGATGTTTCCTTTTGTCTGCCTTCAAAACCATTCTTGTATTCATCTCGTGACATACCTTCTTAGGACCTGAAATGACCATGTCTTTGACTTATCAGAAGCCTCAACGAGATATTATCTCATCTCTCTTAGCTGCAAATATTGATTACCGAATTGTTAGCTCCTCGTAGTACATTAAGCTAATATAAACAGAATACAATCCCAAGTCATAGATAAGATTACACCTGATGTCTTTGTAAGCTGCATTGATCTGAAACAAAGAAGCAGTCACTGTTTATACATCATACTATATCTCCGATCAAAGAGACGATGATCAATTACATCACAGAGATCAAAACGGCTGAGCCATAGCGATTTAAACTGTGTTAGGCGTACCTTCATGCATTCACTCAAAGATCTGAAACTCTGAAACCCAACCTGCTCTTGAGAAATGAGCATAAGAGCCTACTTTTTGTAGGTTTGTCTGTGACTTGTTCTCTGTTTCTCTCTAAGAAATGAGACATGTAACTGAACTCTAGGTTGTTCACTGCTTAACAGGGTATACAGTACCCACTGATCAGACAGAAATTATTGTACTAAATGAGAAAAAAAGTGATGAGGCAAAAGTCAAGATCAAAAGATCATCTTGCTAATCAATCATACTACATAAACAACAGTTATGAGTCAGTGCAAGCTTTGCATCGTAAGGATAGTAAACGAGAGGGCAAGCAGACTCCTTAGTACAATGAAGAACAGTCAGTGCAAGCTTTACAACATCTTGAGGATAGTAACAACAACAGCAAGCAGACCCTTTAACTACAATTTAGAACGGGTAACCTATTCTGGCAAGAGATCAAGAACAAAAGATCAAACCCTGAGAATCTGGAGCTTCGTGGAGAAAGCAATAGCGACCCAGTCAGGCTGAGAAGATGACCATTGCAGCTGCTCAATCTCGGCACCAGCTGTGTAAGCAAGAATGGGGTCTAGTCCACCTTCAACGTGCTGTCCTGTGGAGGAAATATCCCAAATCAAGGCTTGTCGATCGTCTCCAGCAGTACAAATGTGACAAGAGCTATGGGGAGCCCAAGCTATAGCATTGACGCTGGATTGGTGTCGCTGAAGCTCCACCACTGGTAGAGCAGGGAAACGAATGTCTAGCACCACGACTTTGGAACTATCCATGATAATGGTGGCCATGTATCTTGGATCCTGCTTGTTCCATCCAAGGCGCACCAAAGGAGTATCAGGCTCAGAGCTTTCGTAGATAATCGTCGAATGCTCCTTGTCACGGAGATCAAAGACTCTGACGGAGCCATCAGCAGAAACAGAAGCAAACACGCCAACGCCACCCCAAGCAATGTCGTAGACCTCCTTGTCGTGTGCAATAAGCTGAGTATCAACAGCTTCTCGCT
Organism: Aethionema arabicum; assembly: GCA_000411095.1. NCBI lineage: Eukaryota > Viridiplantae > Streptophyta > Magnoliopsida > Brassicales > Brassicaceae > Aethionema > Aethionema arabicum. The sequence continues at coordinate 104,369 of KE150543.1, forward strand.
CAATATCCCATATAGTGCAAGTCGTATCAATGCTAGAGGTCCCAATTCGACGCGGCTCAGCCTCATTCCAGTCAAATGAAGTGAGAGGACCACAGAACTCACTATTCTTGTTACTATTAAGAAAAGACTTAAGCTCAACACGCGAATGATCATCAGAAATACGCCATAAACGAAGGAAGTCGCTTGAGGTAGCTAGAAGATCAGGTCGCTGGCATTCCTTATCAGGGATAAAAATGGTCTTAGTAGGTGGGTAAGGATGCTCGAAACAGAGATTAGGATCAGACCTGATCTCACCATTAGACTCATCAAGCTGCACAATCTCGACACGATTCGGGTACTGCTCGAGAAGACTAGTGATAGCGAGACGATACTTCTTGTCGCGACGTACACTCCAGTTCATTGCGTATATATGCCATGGCGCTTCATATGTATATATCTCTGACCGTTTCTGCTGCTCATCAGAGCCATCCTGAATCGGATCGCTGCTCGTACCCATCGTGATTCAATCTCGATCGTTTCCAAACAGAAACCCTAGAAATCGCCTCTGCTGCTTCAACTTCACTCCCATAGAAGATAGATAATATTCATTGTTATCTAAAATATTAGTATTTTATTGAATCCACATTTTAAACAAAAACGGTGCCGTTTTAAGTCGGTTTTAAGAGGAAACGCTGCGTTTACGTATAAAGGGGTCCGTTTATACACAAACGGTGTCGTTTACCTTCTAAAATAAAAAATTAGCCAAAACGCTGCGTTAAAAAGGGGTCCGTTTATACAAAACGGTGTCGTTTAAGTTATAACACAAAATAGTGGCCAAAGAAACGCTGTCGTTTTGGGTCTGTTTCATAGGAAACTGCGCGTTTAAAGTAAAAAGGTGTTAATTCATAGAAACGACGTAGTTTACGAAAACGCTCACGCAAAACGGCGTCGTTTACCAATACGGTGTCGTTTCAACTTGAACTTCTCGTCATCAATGGCTGCTCCGTCGCCATTTTCCACCGATTTTCTCGAGAAAAACATTTAAAACCAGAAACAAGGAAACATAAGATGTTTCAGAATAATTAAGAACAAGACCAATTACAACACAAATGTCTAACAAAATACTTAACTGTTGAAGAACAAAAAAACCTCAAAAGACAAGAAACAAATCCATATCTTCAAAAGCTTTTTTTAATATTCCATAAAAACCCCAAAATAAAAACTCTGACAAAAACCTTAAATTCTCTTCCTTTCTCCATTTAACCCCAAACCCATCTTCTTAAAACCCAAAGTTCCTCAATTTTTTTAATCAGAATCTTCATAAACTTCAGTATCTGATAACTCATCAAATGTCCTCATATCAAGCTGATAACGCAAAATCCCACCAATTCCACCAAATCCTCTGCAAAATTGTGACCCTTCTTGTGACTTATTAGTCACAAATTCAAGTGTACAACCAAATCTTTTATACTCATTTGCAAACCATTCAAGTAAAGGCATTTTCTCTTGAACTTCTAACTCAGCATTAGTTTCAGCTTCATGAAAGTTACTTTGATCAGTTTCTTGATCTTTACCCATATGTTTCACCACAATTTCTCCGCTTGTACCGTTCTTTAACACGTATCGGTTTATATCGAGATTTTCCCATACTATAAGTGTTTCAATAGCACCCATTTCTAAAGCTTTTAGTGTATCATCAACACCAAAAACATACTTTCCAGTATCTTGACTTATCTCTTCAAAGTATTTTCCAATCAGTTTCTTCTCCTGAATAAACTTGACATTAGATAAAATCTCAGCTGATAACTCAATTGCTTGGTTAAAACCGTTTTCTCCTCCATATGAAACATCAACAACGTTCAAGATTTTAGCTTGGAGACGAGGATCAAACATATCTGATTGACTAAGCTCAGTTTTGAAATCAGCTGATCCAGCAAGAATTAGACCAGAGACATTAGGCTGACTTGTAGCTGGATTGATGTAAAACTGTGTAGCTAACTCTGCAGTTTTCCTAACATAGTTATGTCTTTTCTCCATTCTAAGACGAGCGAAACGAAGCGCAGATTGTCCTCCTCTTCCGTGCTTTTTCGGAAGATCAACAGTAAACTTATGAAGAACTTCTCTAGTATTACCACTTAAAGTTCCAAACAATGTTCCATTTCCATCCATTACAATGAAACCAAACTTGTCATCAGATTCAAGAAGTTCGTTTAAAGCTTCGGTATGGAACTTATTATCACATAGATATAAGGAAGCGTTAATTGGCCTAAAAGGCTCAAAATCAAAGGTTACTTTCTTCTCTTTTCCATCGTCGTTAACAATGGTACCAGTGTAAAGAACAAGACCATTAGTAGGAACTTTGTTGTAAAGCTTTAACCTCTGTTGAGCAGAAGTAATGGCAGATAAAACAGATTGACGATTAACTCTACTCTTGATATTGGAAGCAGTTCCATATTCATCACCAAGCATCTTTGTAACACGAGATACCTGATCACGAGGAGGCATTATAAGAGATATCATACTTGTTCCATTACCTCTAGCGGATTCAAGTCCTTTGATTAGTTTCTTAATCTTCCAAATCTCGATATTCGTATCCGCTTCCTGATCTGCCATTTTCTTCCCCTCAATTCAGAGATCGGGAATCACACCAACAATCCACTACAGAAAAAAAAATCAAAATCAAACAAGAGTTTGAACACTGAGTACAAAAGTTTGAGCAACAAATTCAGATACAACAACTAAGAAATCGATTTCGATATAAACAAAATCCACAAAGTTTCTACTACAGATCGAGCTATATCAAAAACAGATTCATTCGATAGGTAAAGATATTGAAATCGAGCACAACCACGTACCTTTCCTCCCTCCTTCAGCGACTCACGCAGCTTCTTCTACAAAAATGATCGCCTAGGGTTTTCTCAGATTCTACCCCCTAGAAAAACCAAAAATCATCTATTGGGCTTTATCTTAACTCACAAGGCCCAATAGTTAAGATATACCCCAACAAATCAGCTAAATGGTTTGCAATCCGGTTTAGTCTTGAATTTTCCGGTTTAGCTTCGGTTAACTAGTAATCATTATTAAATTGTAAACCAAGAAATTTTATTTTAAAAAAAAACACACCTGTATTTAAATCTATGTTGTTTTAAATCTCTGAATTTTATTTGGTGAAAAACCTATATAAAAATATTAAATTATCAATATTAATAGTGTTACAAAAATAAGTTCTCAATATTAATAACTTTATTTTTTAAAACATTAAATTTTGATAACTGAAATCAAAAATTAAACCTCAAATCGTTTAATTAATCCAAATTTAAATTATATTTCTAAATTTAATTTTAAAACTAAAATTTAATTTTATGTTTAAAGATTAATTTTGATAAAAAAAATTATGGTTTCAAGATTTAAAAAAGTGTTAAAAGTATTATACCTTTAAGTGCTTTTACAATTTTAAAAATGTTATTTTTGTCAATCAATTTTTTTTTTTAACCATTTCTAAATTTTCTCAGTCTGTTTTTTTAATTTGTTGTTAGTTTTGTTAAAGTTTTAAAAGTTGATAATTTGTACAGATTTTATTTAACAGTCAAAAACAAAAATTTACAGCTACAATCACAACCAATCAACCTCTTAAGATTTAAAAATAATTTAATATTTAAATATTTTGTGCCAGACGAAAAATAATTCAAAATCTAAAATACACTGTAATTTCTTGTATTAAAAAAAAAGTAAAATATAACAACAAAAGTGCATTATATAATTTATTCTTATAAAAAATATGCTTCTTGAGGATCTTTCCCCTCAAAGACTGTACAACATCAGAATCAAAAGCAATAATACCAAAATGACAGAGAACACACAAAGATGCAAACTCTGTCAAAAACAATACATCATCTTGAAACTTTAAACCTTAAACTCGAAACAAGACTCAATCTTTAGTTCAATTTTTTTTCAGATAATATTCGGATTCGGATCATTTCGATGCGAATCTGCGAAATCTCTAACTAATCTCTTCAATGTTCTACCATGTTTTCCTTGCATATGTCCACCTCCTAAACTGTTCTTGTTACCTAAGTTGCAACTCTTGTTTTCGAGGTAATCGATCCCGGCGCCTCCTAGAGCTTCCGACCAGTCCCTGACGATATTCTCGGCTTCTCCGTGCTTTAAATACTCACTCGGTAGCGCCCAAACCGCAGCGTTTAACCATCCTTGAAGAGATTTCCAACACAACATAGTTTTCCATGAAGTTCTCTCACATAAACTACATATTGCAGCTAATTGTTGCAGTATTGTTGAACATTTATGAACCTAAAACCAACAAAAAACCGAATATAAAATCATTTATTTATCCAATTTATCGATCAATTTAGGGATGGCAGCGAATAAACTCCTAAACTATCTGTTTCCGGTGAAAAACCCCTCAATTAAATTGATCGTTAAATTACCGTTAATATCTAATTAAAAAAACGATGCGTTTAAACTATAAAATATTAATTAACTGCAGTTATTAACTTTTAATTTTACTGTTTAAACATATCGTTTTATTTCATTAGAGAAAAATAATGATTTAACAGTAAGTTTTTTGCAAATAAACAAAGTTTAGAGGTTTTTTGGCCGGCAAATTAAAGTCTAGGGATTTTTTTCACCGACTTGATAGTTTAGGTTTTTTTTTTGAAAAAAGATAAAGTTCAGGGGTTATTCGCCGACTTGATAGTTTACAGTTTTTTTTCACCCAAAAAACAAAGTTTAGGGGGCTTTAGCCAACTTAATAGTTTAGGGTCTGTTTCGCCAAAAACGGATAGTTTAGGGGGTTTTTCTCCTTCATCGAATCAATTTACGTGCAAATTGGTTACTCGAATCAATTTACGTGCAAATTGGTTACTAGAGTTTACCCTTGACATAGCTGCAACTCCAAGTAGAGCATAGACTAGATTAGAGAGTAGTCCTTCTCCACAATGTGATACAACTTGGACTGATACAACACTAAATGATCCTTCTGATATGTTATTCACAGTTTCGATCATCGAAGATAGCGATGCCTCCAAGAAACCTATACATCTCAAAACATACCATATCCTCATATAACACATAGTTTAGATCTATATAGCTTAAAGCCTAGTATATATAAGAGATTGTGATATTTTCAACCCTGAACTATTTTTATTTGGTGAAAAAATACCTTCAACTATCAAAATGAGATTTTAAACCCTGAATTTTGATAACCGAGTTTTTTCAACTCTAAACCTTGATAACCGGATTTTTAACACAAAACACAAAATTTAACCATAATCTCAAATCAAAATATATAAATATATATATATATATATATATGAAACCCAAATTTGAGTTGGTTAATTGCAATTTCAAGTTTAAATTTTAGATTACGGTTTAAAAAAACCTGGTTATTAACATTTACAGTTAAGAAAACATAGTTATCAAAATTTACGGTTTAAAAAACCATTTGGATATTTTAAAGGTTTATTCTACCGAATAGAAATAGTTCAGGTTTTAAAGTACTATAATCTCTATATAACCAAAAGTCTTGTGGTTCCAACAGAGACTACAACACATACCTGACAAATATGACATTGCAGCTAACGCAGCACCTCGATGCATAGCTGTACAGCAAATAGCTGCTTTGTGGAAGGAGATTTCAAGAAGTGCACCTGAAGTACCTAACAGTTCCTGTTTTTGAACAAGAACAAGAATCAATCTTGTCTCGTCTTTAACGAGTTAAAGAGTTAAAGAGTCATGGTACAGAGAGCAAAGCAAAACCTTATGGCAACCGCGTATTAATGATGATGCAAAATTGACATATGCTTCTACTAAATCGGGTTCTTGATCGCATATGTATGAGGAATTTATGCCCATTAATGATGATGCTTGGGTAAATCTCTCAAAAGTAGTGATAAACAAGGTTCCATACTCTTCTTTATGACAAAATTCTTCAGCGATTACACAAGCTGTGATAAGAAACACATGACAAGAAACTGTCAGAGAATGTCAAGAGATTTCAGCTCAACAGAAATCATGTGATTGTAATGGCAAACACTTACCTGTTCTTATATAACATTCTTGGCTTTGAAATGATAGAAAATTTCTTGATAGACAATCCAGTACACTGGGTAATAGCAGCATAAAGTGCTCACCTATAAGTAATGCAATAGTCAAAATTTAAGTGAAATCCACGAATGACAAGATCGAGAAGGTTTGGAGCTATTCAACATTGAAAAGTGTAACATAAGGGTATGAGAGCAAGACATAATTGATAGATATTCTGAGAAGTTATCTCTTAGCATAAATGAGGCATTGGAGTGGAGAAATTTCCATGATCTAAACGCATGGGAGAGAATAGTAGCTGAATAAAATAAGGAGATTAGAGAAAGTGTGAAACCTGACGATTGAACTGCCACTGAAAGGGCACGGCAAGCTGCTGCAGCTACACTACCACTCTCCATATGTTCTGATCTAAATAGCTTCTCTAAAATGGGCCAGAAAACAGTCAACAAAGAAAGGATTGGACCATCTGCCACCGGGCCAGATGGCAAAGATGTCGCAAGGTGACTGAAAACAGTTCCAATCCTGAATCATAGAACAAGTGGTTGTCAAGACATCAATATGATATAAGAAAACTACCCGAGAGTGAAAGCTGCGATCAAGCCAAATTTTGACTATTCCCAATATAGTTAGACAGTTCACTAAAAGCTCGTAAACTACATTCACATTTACGCAAGGTAATAAACAGCGCTGTCACAGTAGCAGACCTGTAAAGACCTCTTGTAACAGAGCTCAGCATTCGTGTGTATGTGGCTGGACTCTGTCTGCCAGAAGACTCACTGTCATCATCTACCTAAAACAACAAATGCATCAGTCCAAATTCTAAGTCATAGGCGAATTATCTGTTATATCAATGGGGAAGGGAATATCTAGAGGTTCAAATCTGGTGGTTAAACGGTATTACAGTCCAGATATCACTTCAGTGTTGCTATAGGTCAAGACTAGCCTCAAAGGAGGATGTAAACAATTAGTGTATTATCTTTTCGTTAAGGGAGAGCAAGAACAAGAAGCCGAGAATGGAAAATGTATGATACAAACACTTACAAGTTTCGCAAGAACTCCATAACTTGAGGAAAGCAATTGAGTTAAAAGTTTATTTTGTAGCTCTTTGTTAACAACAGAGCCAAGGATCACAATGATAGCACTTATGACTTCTTCCTCATCTTCCAAGGCCAAATCCCACTGCTCCAAACACTAAGAAACGTAACAAAATAATGATTCAGGAGATACAAATATCGCTTAAAAAAAATTAAGAGAGGACTGAAACAGTTCAATAGATGTTCACTAAGAAAGATGTTCACATACAAAAGGCTTTTAAAGGGAAATGAAAGTTTAACAAAATGTTATAAAAGCATAGATTACCATAACTTGAAGCTTATTTAAACAATTAAAACAAAGGGAAGACGAAGCTATACCTCTCCTATCCGCATTAAGATTTCTAAATTTGATGTTTCCTGGATTACAGCTGGGGCATCTTCACAAAGTTTACGCAGAGCAGAAGCACAAGCATGTGAGCATATAGGTTCTGAAATCCCTCCTGCAAGAAATAATCTGAAAGCAGAAAAAGAAAAACACAACATCGACACTCTAAGACAGGGAACAAAGTAGTTTGGATTTATAATTATAATCCAAGCAATATTCTAACAGTAACTGTAGGAAAGAGCCTTACAGCAAGGGTCTGGCGTTACTTGGGAAAACACAAATCCATCTTGAATAAGAGCCAACAACATCTGCTAGTGATCTGTATACCTAAAAGTTGATTACTGTTAAATGGTGATTTCATTTACAGTAGAAGAAATTGCCGATAAGCAAAAAGAAAATGCAAGGGTGTGAACTGACATACAACACATATAAACCCCTTGAGCTCATTAGATGGCCTAATGGCGAATGCAGAAACCAATTGCATGATCAAAGAAAAATCAAAAGCCTCTCCCTCTTGTAGGATAATTTCAGAAACCTGAAACAATAGCATCCTTATGTAAACGTAGAGATGAGCGAAAGAAAATGGAACTCCTGAAAACTGCTAAGAGTGGTATGTCATGAATACGTTATTACGTTATAGGAAATACAAAATAACAGGAGGGATCCCCTGCAATTAATTTTTACCCTTCTTTGTGTTGTTCTGGGAGCAGAAACTTAAAATAAAGCACCTTGATTGGTAGAAAAGAGATCAAGTAGGATAGTGTGCTCACCGCATTAAGAGCAAACAACTTTGCCTCAACCTCCTTCAAGGGCATTGAAACACTTGCAGAAGGCAGACCACCAAAAAATAACTACAGGTATATCAGCAAGAAATGGTTTAGAAAGGGTAAAAACCACTTATCAAGCAACTGTCTAACTAAATATCCAAGACAGGGTAATGTTGTTCTACTCAGCTATGTAAACGAATCAATATTTCTACAGAGGGTATCGCTAATAGAAAAGTGGATTCATCCTCAGTGTTATAAGATATTGAAGAAAGAAGAAGTTGTTTTCAATGTGACACGACTAAATACAAATTAGTTGCATAGCAAATATTGAATCATGTAATAATCCTGAATCCTAGAAGTGAAGGCACACCTTACTGACAAATGTTGTAGGATGAAGAAGCTGACAAATATCAACCAAAAGCTCAAGAAGATTATTCCTAAAATGCAACAGACCATCAGGAAGGTCTAGTCCTGGACTCTCATCATTGGAGGTAAACTCATCAACCTGAAGAGAGATTGCTAAGGAATTTTAGAAGCACAAAACAACACAATTAGTCCAATAGTATTGTAAACAACTAACTATACATAAAGCAGCTGCTTGATAATTTGTGAACTAATGAAAGTTCAAGAAATGACATACTAAAATTTAATTATATATACTATCTTCTATATCACTTTAGGGCAATGAGTAGAAATGTGGTACACAAGAGAGGTAAGACTACGATGCTACAAACTGAAAGACGAACCAAAGAATTTCAAGAATATGGGTTGGGATGCATTCCATTAAAAGATCCATCAGATCCATAACAGTTAACTAATCTTGACATAAGAACTATAGAACTATGAAGGAACGATTGTCAGGTTTACAGAAGAATACATTGAAACTTGCATTCTTTCAATGTGTAGCTGGTGCTGCAATTGACAAAAAAGCCTCTATACGTATGAACTGAAAAAGTCATTAAACTTAGGACTCCAAGATGTAACCTGAGCGCGCAGCACAAGAGCATCAACTAACGCTGAGAAAACTGGTAGATATATTTCTTTCACACGATCCTTGTTAATCTGTCTGTTCCCACCTAGGCTAAGCATACAGGTTGCAAAAGTTGACCTGGTATATATAACAAATCAAGTATAAGCTCAAAGGACAGCCACCAGAATTCAACTGATAAGATAGGAAACAAAAAGTACCAAAACTGTACAGTTGAGTCTGCTATCTCCCACTCTTCACTTGGAAATGTCACACAGCTGGAAAAGTAATTGATGGAGAGTAAAGAAGAGTAATACATTTGAGACTAATGCCAGCTGAATAGCAAAGTATGCCTGCAGATTTATCATAAGCATGTGTTCGTCTAAAACCAGAGAATAACTATTCCAAATTAAAGGATAACGACATATAATCCGAAAAATATAGAACATGTACCGAAAAGTTCAACAGCCTTTGCAAAAATATTGTATTTGTCAACTACCAATTACAACAACAACACTATACAACAGAGCAGACAACATTCCTCCTAACTACATTGAGAGAAAAAAAAAGTGAGCAAATCAGCTTAATACTTTAAAAATGTGAGTGCTTTCAGAAAGATCTTTATCCAGATTAAGCTACCGAAACACTCACAACTACTACTTAGAGTCTTAGACTGTCAAAAGAATAGTTATATTCACCTCAAAAGTGCGTCTGTCAGAATAAGCGCTTCAGAACTTGCTTCAACAATCAAGCATGGTGCCTAGAACATTAATTTGCAGACTGACATGAGCTTCACAGAGAAAGCAGTATATATAGTGAAATGAAGAGTAATAACGTCACAACATGGATGCACACTCATGAGAGGATAACATTGAGTTAGTACTCACAGCTTGTCCAATCTCAGACATCAAGCAAGCCAGGCCAGAGACAATTTTCAGATCAGCATTTACTATAGCTGGTTTTAGAAGTGTATCTCTGAGGAATTGAACTTTGTACAATAAAACCTGAGGTAGATCCTGCAACAATAAAGCAAGCCAAATCTAATAGAATCCCAGATAACATAAATGTTGCTACTGAATTTCAAAATACTATGTCAATATGGAACTGATGTCTTGCCAAAATTTGCTAATGCAATGAAGTTCAAACATACCTCATGCCGAGTCACAAGTTCAACAAGCACTTCAATGGCAAGATCAAAAGTATTACCCTATGGAACACAAAGAAATTAAAACCAAGAAAGAATAAGAAAAGTGATAGTAACTCTAACTACACCACGAAGGTTAGTCACCTGCAGAGCATTAAACACATAGTTTAAAAGCGGATGTGAAGGCACTGCGCCTTGTGGAATCTCAGAGAAACATCCAGCCCGGACCTAATGAGGAAAGAACTCAAAATCGATACCCGATAAAACATCACCAAGCTACAAACTGTACATGAAATACAAAGCAACATACCCAACTCAATAAACACCGAAGTATTTTGCGGTTGTTGTCAAGCGGGTACAAAGGAGAGGTAAACTGCTTCTCAGACTGCTGAAGTAAGAAGTCTAGAACCATTGAAGTATGCGAAAGCAACTGCTAACATAAGCAAAAAGTGAGAATAAGCAAAAAAACAAAGAAAAAGAAACAAAAATTGAAGGAATTGAAAAAGGGAAAGAGAAGAAAAAAACCTCTTGACGAAGATCAGGTTGATGAGAAAAATGACTAGTATCAGATATTTCTTCAGGAAGTACAGTGAGAAGCTCAAGCAAGACGACATTACCATCATCATGAGCTTGAAGATTCTGAAGTGCAAACATTAACTTATCAAAGGGCTTCGAATAAGGATCTGCGTGAAGAAGAAGAGCCGAGAGAGCTAGACATATCTGCGTTAAGAGCTGCAATTTCCACAACCAAATTAACAAAATCACAAAAAACCACAAAGATTCGCCGGAGATTGAAAACGATATATACATACCTGAGGAGCTCCAGAGCTGTATCGTTTAGCAGCGAGAAGAAGAGCATTAAGAAGAGCTTCTTTCGAAGCTAATTGGAGATTCGATGCTTCATTTTGAATCTGAAATTGAAGAAAAGGGGGAAAAAGAGTTTAACCGGGAAGAGAATTTAGGTTTTGAAATTGAGATTTGGTGAAAAACCTTTCGACGGAGAATCTGAGCGGCGAAGAATTGAAGGTCGAAAAGAGAGATAATCGGAGAAGTGAGAAGAGAAGTAGAAACATCCCAAGCGGCTGGAGTTTGCTGGAATTGAACAAGCCATTGATTAGCAGCAACTCTGTTAGATGATTCAGGATCGTGATTCAAGACATGGATTGCTTCAGCTACTTTTCTCTGTAACTCCTCCATTTTTTAACTCCAAATTTGCATTCCACTTTTCTCGTCTTCACTCTTTTCTGTCTTCTTCGTCCTCTTCGAATCAAAAATGTTCTTGATTTTTTTTTTTTTTTGCTTTTTTAGAGGAAACACAAAAAAGATTTTGAGAATATTAATTTCACTACTTTAATGTAATAAAATTAAAAGCTATGTAATATTGAATTTATTTTTCATATATATAAATTTGCATTGGATTTTTTGTCACAGTCGCTGCGACTATGCTCAGCGACCATTTTTAACTCTGTTAAAACAAAAGAAATCATTAAAAAGTTATGGAAAAACTAAATCCGCCACCATTTGCCGTCGTTACTGTGATAGAAAATCTCAATGGGCGATTGTTTTTATGCCGCTGTTATTTTCGGCGGTAGAAAAACTAATTGGGCGACGATAAAAATAAGCAAACGGTGGATTTACGAAAACAAATTTAATCACGCTCCAGTGTTATTTTCCTGTCTCTGCGGCATGTCTCTGCGACTGTGACAAAAACAGGCCAAAATTAGGAAAGTTAAATTTGCATTGGATTTTTTGTAACTTGGTTTCGGATTCTTCAAATTTTTGTATAGAAAAAAATGAATTCATTAAAAGTTTTATATCAGTGTTTTTTCCAAAAGTCTTATAATAGTTTGATACTCAAAAAGTGATTTATTTATTAAAAAAAAGCTTTAATTATTTTTAAACCTAGGGATGTCAATTCGGACTAAAGCCCGCGGGCTAGCCCGGCCCGACCCT
>KE150543.1:150096-163862 GCA_000411095.1 Aethionema arabicum
TAGATTTTGACGTGATATTTTTTTTGTGAAGATTATAATAAGATTTTTTTTTTGAAATTGACGTGATATATTAATATAGGATTTAAAATAAATAAATTATTTTTTAAAATTAAAATTTTAAAAATAAATTAAATTAAAAGAAAATTGTGAGAAAAATTGTGATAATGCCAGGTAGGAGAGAAACTTTTACTATTATTATTATTTTTGTTAGGAATCGTTAAAATGCCCATTTGTATATCAATACGGCCCAAAGGCTCTAGACCCATTATATTCTCACACGAATAAGAATTACAATTATTAAAAATTAAGTGTAGTTTTTTTTCGTATATTAAACACAATTAACAAAAAAAATTTATATATGTACATATGTATATATAAGTTTAGGGAAGAATATTCATATTCATAAACAACATAATATTAAATTCTAAAAAATATCTCGAACTAGTTAGTGTGTTGAAAAAACTTACATTATTAAAGTGTATTATAATTTAAAATTGATTGAATTATTCTACTATATAATGATTGATCAACTTTGCATTTTTTTTCTCTAAGTCAAGCTTTGAAAAAAACCTTAGTGTTGATTACATATGACTCGAAGATTAAGTCAATGCCCTACCAAATTCCAACACGTTAACTTATGCAACTTTACATAGTTACATTACATCATTATTTTTTCAATGTTATAATAATTATATTAAAATTAAATAATAAAAAAGTTATTTTTTCCTTCAAATTAGAAGTAGTAAGCATAACGTGCAAAATTAATTCATCCTGAAATTTAATATTTTAATTCGTATTTTCATAATTTCAATTATAAATATTGATTATTCATTTTTTTTATATTGGAGAATCCGGTCCATTGAATCTGGGACCAGTGTTTAATAATATTTATAAATAAAAATTGCATAATACAATAATTTGTACTAATAATGTATTACCCATGTTAAAATTCGAGTTAGTTAGTAGGCGATATTTATAAGATTTCAAATTCATATCATCAAATTATAAATAATTTTTTATAATATTATATAAAACTTAGGAATATATTTATATAAAATCCATATTAAAGTATATTTAAATCAAAAGTAAATGCTCTTTTGTATATTTCTAAGTCAATGAATCGCCGACCCATACAACACAAGTCACGACGACCCACTAATTATTAAATAATTTGAATATCTATTAAATTATTTATTAGAGATGGTAATTAATTAAGTGAATATATAAATATTAAATAACAATATTTATTTAAAAATTTAATAAAAAGCATTGACCTTTTCAAGGAGGGTAATATCTAAACGGGCCTGAAATAATAAAACTCGGCCCATAAAGTAAAAGAGATATTTACGACTGACACGTGTCCTAAACTTAGACATGAAGTCATTTACACGACATAAATAGAAACAGAGGCGTTGAGTCAGGTCGAGAGACTCGTGGTGGGACCCAAGGAAACCGTTATGCTTATAACGAAATGACTATATTATCCTCCTTGTCACTGTCGTGACAGTGAATAAGGAGTGAAGGGTATTTTAGTAAAAGACCGAATTATGCTGAAAATTTGGTAATTATTCTCCATTTATTTAAAATTATGAAATTGCCCCTTCTCTTTCTTAATCGCTTAGTGCCACCCATTTCCAGAGAGGACACAGCCTTTTTCTTGCCTTTTTTTTCTCTCAATTCATTGCCGAATTCGATTTTTTTTCTAGTTTCTGTACCAAAGTAAGGATTTTTAAGGGTTTTCTCGATTTTGGGTTATTGAATTTTTCTGTTCTTAGGAATTGTCGTTAAGCTGAGATTGGAGAGGGATTTGAAATTTTGAATTTTTGGATTAGTTTCGACGGAGATCGACGGAAGTTTTGGGCATTTTGGTAATTTATTGAGGGCGGATCTGATTAAAGATGTGGTGGATGATGGGTGAAACTGGTGGACATTACTGTTCTAAGAAGACTGATGATATCTGTGGTGGTGTTTGTAGTCAGGTATGATCTTGGATCTACTTTGTTCTTGATTCGTTTTTTTACAATTTCTGATGTTTTTATGTACTGTTCTGGTTTCTGTAAATGGACATTGATGTTTGAGAAATCGAGATCTTTGTTCACCTACTTTGAAATTGTTAATTTCTCACTCGAATTTGATCTTTTGGGGTTAATTTCAAGATGATTCACTTAATGTGATTTTGCATTTGATGTGGTTTTTTATCTGTTTGAGTGATTCTTATGAAATGGATCTGAGTATTGATTAATGGGTCATTTTTGAGTGTTTTTGTGTGTTCTCTGTTCAATTTAGAGCTTTGGAAAACCCTAATTTTGATTTGCTACTCTCTTTTGTATATTTGGATGTATCAATGGATGATTTCTGCATCTTTTGTGTATGATTCTCATGTCTTTTTCTATTGTTTTGTAGGAATCTTGAGTATTGATTAATAGATGACTCTTGAGTGTTTTTTGTGTGTTATTTTCTTCAATTTAGAGCTTTTAAAATCCTAATTTTGTATGTTTTGAATCTCAATGAATGGTTTTCTACATCTTTTATCTATGATTTTCACGTTGTTGATCTTGCAAGAATCTTGAGAAATTGATCACTTTTGGGTGTTTTTGTGTGTTCTTTGTTCAATTTAGAGCTTGAGAAACCACTTAATTTTGAATTTGCTGCATCTGTTATATAAGATTCTCATGTTCTTATTCTCTTATCTTGCAGGAATCTGGTAGATTCTTCAGCTTTTCAAGAATTTGTTGTGCTCTTCGCGGTGTCGATATGAAAACTTACATATTCCTATTAGTAATTGTTCCATCATGTGTTCTTATCGGTTATGTTCATGGTCAAAAGATTTCTTATTTCTTAAGACCTTTATGGGAATCACCTCCTAAACCATTTCATGACATACCTCATTACTATCACGAAAACGCAACAATGGAGACTCTATGTAAACTCCATGGATGGGGAGTTCGAGATTATCCAAGACGAATTTACGACGCAGTTTTATTCAGTAATGAACTTGATATCCTCAATATACGTTGGAGAGAGTTATATCCTTACATAACTCAATTTGTTCTTCTTGAATCGAATTCGACGTTTACAGGTTTACCTAAACCTCTTGTTTTTGCTGCACATAGAGATGAGTTTAAATTTATCGAATCTCGTCTTACTTATGGTACTGTTAATGGAAAATTTACTAAAGGGAAGAATCCTTTTTACGAAGAAGCGTATCAAAGAGTAGCTTTAGATCAATTGCTGCGAATTGCCGGGATTTCTGATGATGATTTGTTGTTAATGTCAGATGTTGATGAGATTCCAAGTAGACATACTTTGAATCTTTTGAGATGGTGTGATGAAATTCCTCAGATTCTTCATTTACGTCTCAAGAATTATCTTTATTCTTTTGAGTTTCTTGTAGATAACAAGAGCTGGAGAGCTTCGATTCATCGGTATCAGAGCGGTAAAACTCGGTATGCGCATTATCGACAATCTGATGAGATTTTAGCTGATGCTGGATGGCATTGTAGCTTTTGTTTTCGACGAATTAGTGAGTTTATATTTAAGATGAAAGCTTATAGTCATTATGATAGAGTGAGATTTAGTCATTTTTTGAATCCTAAAAGAGTTCAAAGAGTTATATGTAAAGGATCTGATCTCTTTGATATGCTTCCTGAAGAATATACTTTTAAAGAAATTATTGGTAAAATGGGTTCTATTCCTCATTCTTTTTCAGCTGTTCATCTTCCTTCATATCTACTTGAAAATGCAGATAAGTATAGGTTTCTGTTACCGGGAAATTGTATTAGAGACAGCGAATGATCGGTTTAATCGGTTTAAACTGTCTGGTTGGTCTTATCGGTCTGGTTGGTTTGATCGGTTGATCGGTTTAATCGGTCTGGTTGGTTTAATTGGTGTTTAAGTCTCTATTGAGAAGAGAAGACAGGTTTGGTTTGGATTCTTTGTTCTGTGTAAGAGCCAAAGAGAGAAAGTGAAAGAGACTGTTGCAGAACTGTTTATCAGTTTTGAGTGTTTTTTTGGGAGAATTCTGCAGAGTTTATGAGTAGGGAATTGAGAGAGGATTAAAAAAAGAGTGAAGATTTTTGTATATAGATAGATTATATCTTTGTTTTTTTTTTTTTTGTTTCAGACATGGAGATTTATGAAACTTCTTGATATATATTTCTTTCTCTGTTTGGTTAAAGACATGAACTTTTGTGTTCTTTATGAGTTTTTCCTGTTTTTAAGGGAAGTTTTGCATGAAGAAACACTTTTTGTACGTTTCTCTTGCTTTTGATTTCATTATAGGCAAGTATTTGGTGTATTGTTGTATATAGGGCTCGGCAAAAAATCTAAACGGAACAAACTCGAATCATACGGTTTGGTTTGGGTTTGGATTTTGATAAAAAAACTAAAGGAGTTTGATTTTTAAAATTTTTTGGATTTGGTTTGGTTTTAAACCGAATCCGAATAATAATCCGAACAAAACCGATTACTTTAATATCATTTTATTAAAATTATTTATCAAATAAATATAATATATTTTTATATGTTTTACAAATTTAAGTTTGAATATTTAAAATTGTTTGGATATTTGAATTTTTTAAGTTTAAATATTAAAATTTTTTTGGATGATTTTTAATTAAATAATTGTTTTACCGTTTTGAAATTAAAAACTATGTTAAGTGTCTAATATTTTTTATATTATAAACTGCTTTAATCCAAAATAACCGAACAAAATTTATTTGGTTACATTTCTTAAAAATCAAACCGAACCGAAACCAAATTAGTTTGGTTTCTATTTGGTTACTTTTTGAAAACCAAATAAACTGAATCCGAACAAAACCAAACCGAACGTTCAGCCCTAGTTGTATATATTCATCATCAAGAAATCGTCTTCAAGAACACAAAAATCAAGAAATGATATTTTATAGTTTCTTTTGACAAAGAATGTGTGGTGTGTGTTGTTGTGTATAAAGTTATGGATTTTGTTTGAATCATATATCATAAACATCATATGAACAATATCTATCTTGGATTTTTACTTCAGTTTCTGTCCTGGTTTTAAGCTCTGCAGTGTTCTTTTCTCTGTTTTGTTTGAATTCTGTAGCTAATGTTTTGTAGAGTTTGAAGCAGCCATGGCTGCAATTTCCTTAAGGTACTTCCTCTCAGATCTAGCCATTCGGGTTTGAAACATCGTCCACTCTTTCTTACATCGATCCCTTACCTACAAAACACAGATTTCATATCAGTTATTTAAAGGAGTGGAGGCGAAAAAACCCTTAAACTATCTATTTTTAGCGAAATAGATCCTAAAACTATCAACTTGGCGAAAAAACTCCTAATTTTGTTTTTTTTAGAAAAAAATCCTAAACTATCAAGTCAACAAAAAAAACTTCTAGACTTTGTTTTTTCGGGGAAAAAACTTTTCTGTTAATTAGCTCTGATTAAATAAAACGATATGTTTAAACAATAAAATTAAATTTAACCGTCAATTTCATTGATGGTTTTTTTTGCCAGATAAACAAAATTTACTGGTTTTTTTCCAACTTGATAGTTTAGGGTTTTTTTTTTCGCAAAAAACAAAATTTAGAGGTTTTTTCCGCCAGTTTGATAGTTTAGGGTTTGTTTCGCCTAAAACGAATAGTTTAAGGGGTTTTTCGCTACCATCTCTTACTTAAACAAAAAAAACTGATGTTTTTCAACCGAAAATTTCGAGTTTTTTTTCAAGTTTCTTACCCCTTCCCACGCAGGTTTACCGTCTTGTGTCTCTCCCTAACCGAAAAAAAAAACCCGAAAAAACAATCAATTCTTAGAGCTTTAGCCATTACAAAAACTTTGTAATGTTCTTGAGAAAGATATGAACCTGATTCCCTAAAGAAGGAATAGTTTGATGAATAATCCATTGAGAATCCACAACTCCTATCTTTTCATGTGCAGGCTGTTGTGTAATATATTCATAGACTTAACATTAGCAAGAAAATGTTCATAACTCAGATATGTGTTTGAATTCAAGCCAAAAAAAAAAACACTAACCTCGACACATTTTCGCAGTGCGAAATCGAGACCCCAACCGTGAACTAAGTCATTTTGAATCATATACCAAACACAACGCCAAGCATCTCTTGAGAAAACTGGAGCCATGATCTCAATAAACCTGTTACAAAGTTTTTTAGACCAGAAGACAAATGAGTTCTTGAACATATCTAATCTAAGTTGTCTTGTAATGAGTCATAAATGTTTCTTACGCGGCGCAAGGAGGTAAGTGTGGGTCATTACATCTTCCTGGCTTCTCCTTAGCATCTCTGATTATAGTCAAAAAACTAGATTATAAGATGAAGAAGTTTGAATCTTTTTTCATGTTTTAGAACTTTTCAAAGTTGCTTACTTATGAACTTCTCCTTTGGTTTTTCTCTTGGTTATCTCCCAAGTGATTCGTTTTTTCGATTCTACCGCAGGCTGTGAGATCTCTAAACCATGTTTCTTTACAAGCTTAATGTATCTGTGAAGATAAAAGCACAAAAAAACATCAGATTTTTTGGCAAGAATTCAAGAATTGTGTAGCGAAAACAAGCAAGAATTCAAGAATGGTGTAGCGAAAACAAGCAAGAATTCAAGAATGGTGTAGCGAAAACAAGCAAGAATTCAAGAACGGTCTAGCGAAAACAAGCAAGAATTCGAGAATGGTGTAGCGAAAACAAGAAAGAATTCAAGAATGGTGTAGCGAAAACAAAGCAAGAATTCAAGAATGGTGTAAGCGAAAACAAGCAAGAATTCAAGAATGGTGTAGCGAAAACAAGCAAGAATTCAAGAATGGTGTAGCGAAAAAAAAAGCAAGAATTCAAGAACGGTGTAGCGAAAAGCCGAAAACCAGCAAGAATTCAAGAATGGTGTAGCAAAAAAAAACAAGAATTCAAGAATGGTGTAGCAAAAACAAGCAAGAATTCAAGAAGGGTGTAGCGAAGACAAGCGATGTACTCTTTAGGATCAAAGTGTTCTAGACCGAGATCTTCGTCCCAGATGAATATATACTCATATGGTGCAACAATGTCTGGATGCAGAAACCTTTTAGCATACCACCTAATGAAATTCAAAGCTTAAAGATTTATTAAATAGGTAGATCAAGAAGTTTGATTTAGACAAAGAATCAAGAATGGCTACCATTTGGTTTGCTTCGGTACGCTCACATGAATTGCGCGTTTCGACCATTCAAATTCGTTCCATTCCGAGGTTTTTCCATCGTAATGAAACAGAACAATGGTAAAAAGTTCTGAAAACTAAGGAAAATAAAAGAAAGAAATCGTCTTTTTAGCTCATCAAGAAGAAAATTAAGGAGATAAAAGCCGGTTTATGGTATTTTAGACCCTGAACTATTTATGTTTGATGAAAAAAAAAAACCCGTTTTTTGAATCTTGAACTTTGATAACCGGGTTTTTCAATCAAAATTAGATTTTAAGCACAAAATTTAACCACAATATAAAATTTAGCCCAAAAATATAATCTAAATTTGGTTTAGTTATACTATAAATTCAAGTTTAAATTTGAGATTTTGGTTTAAAAAACTCGATTATCAAAGTTCAGGATTTAGAAAACTCGATGATCAAATTTCAGGGTTTAGTAAACTCGATTATCAAAGTTTAGAATTTAAAAAATCAGTTTTTTTTCACCAAACCGAAATCGTTCAAGGTCTAAAATACTATAATCCAAAATAAAAAAAACTATCTTTTATCCAGTCTTTTACCTTCTTGACACAAGCATCTATGTTTGATTTCTGACCAATTCCAACAGTAAAAGCAACTAAATACTTTGGTTTCACAGGTAAATCCTGAAGCATAGACATAACAACAAACCTGTAATCAGACAAAAGCTAAAGACTACAGATTCTGAAACATTCAAAAGCTAAGAAGTAAACCTCTTGAGGCAATCCATATAATCTGCGTAAATAATAATCTGATTCAGCTGCAACAATCCCCGGAGTTAGCATCTCAGCACCTCGAGGATTCGTCGGAACCCAAATCTACAAAATTGTAGTCAATTCAGGTAAGATTAAGTCTACAAAATTGTACTTAAAAGATGATTTAGTAACTGAAAAAACATACTTTCCAATGAGGTGAATCACTTGAATTAGACCGATGAGTTAAACTCCGAGATGACCAAGTGTTTAAAAGAGTTTCACTTGATGTTTCGGGTGTTTCATCTTCGACGAAAGCTATATCAACAGAAGGTATAATACTAGAAGGAAAATTGATCTGTAAAGTTTCAAAAATCACAAGTTTAAGACACAACTTAAACACAAAATTGTAAGAGAAATCGATGAACGAAAAAGGCGAAAAAATTGCTGCTTACTTTAGTTAGTGATAAAGTTGGGAATGATATCCCTAAGAAGAAACCAATAACTATTCCTACAAATGTTGCTACAATAAGTCTCATTCCATCATTCATCTTTTTACCATTAAAACTGCAAATAAAACAAATCCATTGTTCAAACTCATATAAAGATAAGATTAGTTATATGAACATAAACAATGAGTTTTTTCGAAGTAAATCTAACCAGCGAATCGAGTTTTCGGATCGATTAGCCATTTCTTGAATCCAAGAACAGTATCATTCAATAAAGAAAGTGATCTTTATTGAATGATCTTTTGAATTCTGCAATCAAAATCACACAAAAAGAGATTAAAACAAAGATATGATCTTTGAATCCAATTAAAGTCACAAAGAACATTCAATAAAGATGTGATCTTTATTGAATAAACTTTTGAATTCTGCAATCAAAATCACACAAAAGAGATTAAAACAAAGATATGATGTTTGAATCCAATTTGAAGTCACCAAGAACATTCAATAGAAAAACTCTTCAATCTCTAAAGAAGTTTGTATTCTGCAATCAAATCATAAACAAAGAAGTGATTTTTTGAATTCAGATCTAATTCAATTTTCTACCATTCAATAGAAAGTTTCAGTTTTTTAAAGATGTGATTTTTAGATTTTTAGATCCAAGACTATAAATGAGTGCAAAGTAGAGTTTAACAAAGTCATGAAGTAGTTAAACAAACTTGAAAGTTTTTGGTTGTGGAATTGTAATATTTAGGCTTGAAGCTAAAAAAAGAGGAAATATAAACAAAAAACCCCAAAATTGGTAAATTTGAGGAAAAACCCTAAATTAAATTAATCTTAATTAAGACATAAACATATCACAGAAAAAGAGTCAGAAATCCCAAGAAAGAGCATGATTTTAAGATATTGATTTAGTTTCTGAATCAAAATCTGATTTTAAAGTAAGATATTGAAGCAATTAAAATCTGACAAACCCCAGAACACAAGAAACAGATCTTGTTACGTTACCAGGAAGATTACGTTTAATCTTTGAGATGAACAGTGGATGAGAGAGAGTAAAGGAAGAGACTTTTTTCGAAATTGGTGTGTAAAATAGAGAAATTTGATGTTAAATTAAGAAATTAATGAATACCCAGAAGAAAGAAACGATTAAATCTCACGGGGAAGCCATCAAATTTGAAGAAAAAATGTGATGCTGTAAAGTTGACTTTTTTGACTTGTCTTTGTGAAGAAGAAGAAGGAGAAGATGGTGACATGAGATCTAAGCTTTGGTCAATGATAATTATTGGGCCATAGATTAAGAATCTTTTAGCTAATGACCCAAATATAGAAATTAATAAGGAAAATTAGGTGTTAATTATTTTTTTAATAAAATATTTAAGAAAATTATAGATATTACTTTGAACATATTTTGAAATTGACAAAAAAATGTTTTATTTTTTATTTTTGTGTTATTGAGATTTCAACCAATTTCTCAAAATCTATATTTAAGCTTGCCATGTGAATGTAAATAATATTGTGATTTAATTGTTTTGACAGTGAATTTAAATTGCTAAGAAAAAAATAAATCAAAACTCTATTTAAATGCTTAAATTATTTTGATTAATTATATATAGAAAGACAAATTATACCTTTTTTTCGTTTTTTTTGTCTCAAAACTTTTGTCGTTAAGATTACAAAAAAAGTTAAAAATAATTTTCTAAAACAGTAAAAAAAACACAGTAATATATTAGTTGTGTTTTTATAGGTGAAAAAAGGTAACAAAAGGACTCCATGGCCCAATGGATAAGGTGCTGGTCTACGAAACCAGAGACTCTGGGTTCGATCCCCAGTGGAGTCGCTATATTTTTATATTCTTTTTTAATTTTATTAAAACGTTTAATTTCCTTGTATTTTCGATAAAGAATAAAAATAAATGAATTGCTACAAAAATGTAAATAATTTTTAATCGAAAATTTTGCAATAAAATAGAATTTAATGAGATTCTAAAACACAGAAGAACAAGATGAAGAAAAAACACAGAACAAAGAGTATTTTGTCTTCAAAATTCTGAAGACATTAACTGTAATGAAGGAAACCAATTAGGTCAAAAAACAAAAAAAAATTTAAAAACCCCCAAAAACTTAGGTTTCTTTAATGGAGATCAATTTTTGTTTTATTAATAAATATTCATACTTTCTCTCTAAACAGTTTCTTCCTTCAAAATCTGGGAAATATTCAAACTTTGAATCTCATTTCCACTTTTCTTCTTTGTTTTTTCCTTCTTTTACCATCCATTTTTCGACGAGGATGACCTGCAAACCCAGAAAATGTCACTACATGTTACCAAATCAGAGAAATTTCGGATTCAATTCCCTATTGAGAAGAGATTGTAATCATTTATGGTGGACATTAACCCGCTTTGATCTCCGGCCTAAAGGATATACGTAAGGCCCGGGACCTTCGCGGATTATAAAAAAAATCAGAGAAATTTTACATGATTAGTTTTTGGTAAACTTCAATATGAGTAAAAAATCATCAATGTTAGGCTGTTCTTGTTCTAAGATCATCTACTTGTAGAGGCTGTTTTTGTTCAAGATCAGCTACTGAATGTTACCCCAAAGTTTAAATCATTACACCAAATCAAGATAAATTGTTAGTTTCTAGAGTTTGGGTTTGTTTGTTTGCGCGTCTCGGAGACAACGACGAGCGACAATAACAAAAATTTATGTTTGTTTCATCGTTGCTAGTTCAACAACTAGTGCGTTGAGACCTATTGCTAAAACTCGTCACTGAACATGTTTGTTTACTTTGTTGCTGGTTGAGCGACAAGTTTCGGCTAAAATTTTTGGCATTTTGAATTTTAAATCACTTGTCCGAAACATGTCGGAGAACCAGCAACAGGAAAATGAAGAAGATTTTGCCGCTCGTCACGGGCGACAACTAAACAAACAACATTACTCGTCCCCCATCGCTCAAACGATCAAACCTTTCTACAAATTCATCGTTGGTCTCAAAGGGCCAAGATCATCTATTAGTAACCTGTTCTTGTTCTAAGATCATCTATTGCTACGCTGTTCTAGTTCAAGCTGAGCTACTAAATTGTTACCTAAAAGTTTGAATCTAGAAACCATCTACAAAATTGCAACTTTCTAAGGTTTTTTATATGATCATATGAGGCAAGATCATCTACTAAGTAAGCTGTTCTTTCATCGAATCAAGTCTGAGTGGATAAGTAAGTAATGGCAATGAATTAGATGCAAAGACTAACCTGTCTACGTTTCTGTTGTTAAAGAATCCACGCTCTTTACTTCCCTGGAAGTTTCTTCGATCATCACCTTGACCACGCGATCTCGGTCTGTCTGTGTATTCGAAACTCCTAGATTCGTCAAATGATCCTCCTCGAGAATGTGGTCTTTCAGAATTGTTACTTGGTCTTCCTGCACCAGATCCTGGCCTATCTATTGGTTTTGGTCTGAATCTGACTTTATCATCTAACTCACGGATTAAGAGGTCTAGATCTTTCTCTTTTTCTTGTATAAGATTTGCTAGATTTTTGTCATTACTGTTGGATTCTTGTTCAGATTCTTTGTTCTCAGGTGTTATGGCTTCCTTTTCGAGTTTCTTCCTTAGTTCTTCGATCTCTTCCTTTAATACTTTCTCTGCTTCTGTTTCAGGCCTGCAAATGTTTGTTCCAGAGGTTTTTAGTTAGACCAATAACAAATTTGGAAAAATTAAAACATAATCTCAAAATTTACCCAAAATATAATCCAAAACTTAGTTATCAAAGTTAAAATTTGCGCTTTCGGTTTAAGAACTCATTTATTAAGGTTTAGGGTTCACAAAACTATAATTTCAAATTTAAATTTGAGATTTTAGTTTAAGAAACTCAGTTATTGAAGTTTAAGGTTTAAGAAACTCGGTTATCAAAGTTCAGGGTTTAAAAAACCAATTTGATAGTTTAGAGTCTTCTTGACCAAATAGAAATAGTTCATGCTCTAAAATACCATAATTCCTATATCAAACGCAAGACATCACAGAAATTAACTAAAGTAGCCCAAGATGCATCTAAACTAAGGTGAATATTAGAATCTGCATTAACAAAAGGAGAAGAAAAGCTTAGAGATGAGAAACTGAAGATAAACAGAGAAAAAGTATCTTAAAAGATACAGGCTGTGCAACTCTACCAATGTCCTAAGATGCAGTTTAAGAAAATTCTAACTTTCTGATGCAGCCATGATCCAGAGACTAAAGCTATGCAGTAAAATGGATTAACACATTCACAGCAATGGCACAACCTAGAATTGAATAAGTTCCACATTCACAGCAATGAATCCTTACCTGTCAATCCTGCGATGTTCGAGATCAGAATCCATCTTACGCCAATCTTTCCCTTGCTCTTCCAATAACACTTCTCGAGGTTTTGCATCACCAAATGGATTCACCTTTGGTCTAGGTTTCACCACATTCTCCACATTGTTCAATCCTCCACTCTCAGATATATTTGATTGAGCACTAGATGGTCTACTAGATTGTGCACTAGATGGTCTAGATTGGGAATTTCCCTTCTTGGCTTCAATGTCAGAGTCAAGTTTCTTATAATCCAATCCTTTCTCAGCCAAAACTTGCTCTCTAGGTCTAGCTGCACCAAATGGATTCGGCTTACTCGTTTTCACAACAGAAGGAGAAGTTTCAGTTACTCCTGCATCAACTTTTCTTGGTTCCAAAACCAGACGACGGCGCTCCTCTTGAACACCACCAGCAGAGACTCCTCCAGAGCTAGAGAAGCTACCAGCACCACCTCCACCACCATAACCAGCTCCAAATGTAGATGATCGACCAAACGACTGAGTTTTACCTGTTCCCCAATTATCAACTTCATCAGCTTTAGAGAAGCTACCACCACCACCTCCACCACCATAACCACCGCTCCTACCACCGGCGCCAAAACTTCCACCGCCACCACCACCGGCTCCGAGACCACCATAACGACTTGGACGACCTTGATCTAACGATGGAAGTGGTTTCTTTGCTTTTCCCCAATCATCATCCTCATCAGCTCTAGAAGGTTGTGGAAAATCAGAAACCCTAGATTGAGAACCTCTTTGATCATCATCAAATCCACCATAATTTCTTCTTCCAGCACCCCAAGATCCATCAGAATCATCTCGATTTCGATTCATTTGTCCTGGAGCTCCACCAGATCTATAAGAAGGAAATCCACCACCAATTCTTCCAGATTGCATCTCATCTTCAGAGCGTTGTCTAGGTCCAGTAGGTAACTGAGCCATCTGATCTCTCGTCAATCCAACAGAACTATTAGCACTAGGTGCAGCATAAGCACCACTTGTAAACTCCGATAAACTCATCTTCTTCTTCTGCTTCTTAGTCTTCCCAGTCGTAGTCGCTGCCTCCTTCAAACTAGGAAAACTCTTCTCATCCGCTACCTTAGCCGTAGCCGCCGCTTCAGAAGCTTG
>KE150543.1:163874-175381 GCA_000411095.1 Aethionema arabicum
TTGTTCCTCATCAGCACGCTCCGCTTCATCAGCCCAAGCGCCGATTCCACCCCAAGGTTTCGACATCGGCGATTACAAATTTCAAATCGGAGATTCCCGATTTGTTAGATCTAGAAATCGGGAGAAAACAACAAAATCGAATCTGATGCCCTAATCAATAAACCCTTCGAGCGAAATCAGAAAGAACACAAATTTGCCTACAAAATTAAATCAGGATCGCTTTAAATTAAGGAATTTTTCAGAGCAAAATAAAATAAAAAATATAATTATTTTTGTGACTTTCCTTTTTTCTTACAAGCAATGGACGGGAAAAAAAATATATCACAACGCGCTCTCTAAGAGCGTGTGGTTCACGCACCAATGGAGATAAATGGATAGAGGAGTTATGGTTTAAACGTTGTAGCTCACGCGACGTGTAAGCAAAATGACCGTTGACTTTGAAGGAAAAATTAGGGGTTGTGAGGTTAAATCTTTATTTTATTTATTTATTAGCCGAATTTATATTAAACTAGTTTTTTTAGCCCCTGCGTTGCAGGGGCATATTATTTAATTAAAATTCATATTTTTATTTAAATATTAGTATATCTATTTTGTGAAATAATTTATTTCTCCCTAAAATTATATTTAAAACTCAAGATAAATTTACGTATTAGAAGTAGAAGATATTTTTCAATATAAAATTTTAAAGGTTAATAATATTTTAAAATCCATATAATTTATATTTACTTTCAATTACACATAATAAATAACAATAAATTTGGTTTATAATTTTTATAATTGTTGTTTTTCTTTTTTGCTCTTTTTTGGTTTTACGATTTTATTAATATGAAATTTTAAAACTATATTTATTAAATTAGCAGAACAAAATTTTAAAAAACTAATCTAAAAAATATATGAATTTAATATCTATCATTTTATATTGTTATAGTTAATTTTAAACTAAAAATATATAAATAATAGAAGGAGGAGATATTGAAGACAAAAGTTAATTAGATTTTAAAAGATTAGTTATTGATTTTCATTATGTTGTTAAAATTTCTCTACCATATATCAACAAAATCATAGGGGACATATTTTGATGAATTTTCAATTTTTTTTACTTACTTGTTTTTAGGTAGTATTATGATTTTTGTGAATATTTACTTAACTAACATGTTATTTTTAATTAAAAATAATAGATCGATTTTAATATTAAATTAATTTTTATGGTTAGAGTTAGAGATAGGTGTTATAAAAAAAANTTTAAATATTAGTATATCTATTTTGTGAAATAATTTATTTCTCCCTAAAATTATATTTAAAACTCAAGATAAATTTACGTATTAGAAGTAGAAGATATTTTTCAATATAAAATTTTAAAGGTTAATAATATTTTAAAATCCATATAATTTATATTTACTTTCAATTACACATAATAAATAACAATAAATTTGGTTTATAATTTTTATAATTGTTGTTTTTCTTTTTTGCTCTTTTTTGGTTTTACGATTTTATTAATATGAAATTTTAAAACTATATTTATTAAATTAGCAGAACAAAATTTTAAAAAACTAATCTAAAAAATATATGAATTTAATATCTATCATTTTATATTGTTATAGTTAATTTTAAACTAAAAATATATAAATAATAGAAGGAGGAGATATTGAAGACAAAAGTTAATTAGATTTTAAAAGATTAGTTATTGATTTTCATTATGTTGTTAAAATTTCTCTACCATATATCAACAAAATCATAGGGGACATATTTTGATGAATTTTCAATTTTTTTTACTTACTTGTTTTTAGGTAGTATTATGATTTTTGTGAATATTTACTTAACTAACATGTTATTTTTAATTAAAAATAATAGATCGATTTTAATATTAAATTAATTTTTATGGTTAGAGTTAGAGATAGGTGTTATAAAAAAAATTGAATATTGAATAATTTTATTATTGAAAATTTTTTTATCATGGAGTGTAATACGTATCAAAATAAGTGATTAGAAGTT
The DNA here is from genome assembly GCA_000411095.1 of Aethionema arabicum. Classification (NCBI taxonomy): domain Eukaryota; kingdom Viridiplantae; phylum Streptophyta; class Magnoliopsida; order Brassicales; family Brassicaceae; genus Aethionema; species Aethionema arabicum. The sequence goes on from KE150543.1 coordinate 165,867, forward strand.
TTGTATTTTTTAAATTAAAATTATAAATCTAAATTACATTTTGAATTGAAAAATTAATAAGAAAATTAATACGAACCTGAGAGTTTTCTTTTCCCAAATGTGACGCATGATCTCTAACAAACAACAAATTGAACACGACACATTTAATATAAGTAAGATGTCTTGAAAAATACCGAACCATAATAAAGGGAGAATTATGTTGTACTTACCTGTAGAATTGGAGGATTGCAATGAACCATGGTGCATAATTGTTGAAACTCACAAAAAGCAAATAAAAAAAATGAGTATGTGCATGTAGTTCACCAAAATTAGAATAAATAATAGAAGCATGTAAAAACGTTTTTAGTGGGTGGTTATTTATTTCAACTTTTTTTTTTATAATAATTATTTTGAAATGTAACTGTTTTCTAAAATTTCCCATTCATAGAAAAAAACTCCTTAAAAATAAATAAAATAATAAATTTAATGGAAAATAAAAATGAAAAATAAAAAATAAACAATAAATTTTAATGTGAGAAAAAATATGGTCTTGACACATCAATATTTAGTGACGTGTAAGTAGGAGAGGGCATTTCAATTTCTCTCTCCCTACTTGTGAATTATAAATATAGGATATTTTCTCCCACAAAACTTTATTTTTTTATTTTTATTTTGGTGAAAGGTTTCACTAACTTATTATTTTAATTTTATTTTATATATTATGATATTTTCTATATATAATAACAAAATTTAACATACGGTTCACGCTATTTTATCTTACAAAGAAAATTATTAATTTTTTTTTTCAACTCACAAATATTTTATTAAATTACTTTAGGATATTGAAAATATCATTTGAATATTTAGATATACAATCTTCATTTTTTTTATATTATCCAATTTATAACGATAATATTCCTATTTTTATTGAAATTTTTTTTTTGAGTCTATGGCAAAAAATAACTATAAAATATGCTATTGCCAAAAAAAAAATATCTTACATGTAAATATGACTAACAAAAAATATAAAATAGCACAATTGTGGTAAGTTGCTTAAAAAAAACTAACAAAAAAATATAACTTGCTAAATTAAATTTTGTAGAATTTTTTTTTGTCTGTTTTTTTTGGAAATGGTATATTTTACAAAAAAAAATTTGTGGGCCACAAACCCTTATTTTTTATAATTCCTTAATTATAATTTTACCAAACAAAAATGCAAATATTATGAAAATAAAAATTCCTGATTTTGTAAATCCACTACACCAAATTCATAATCTCTCTGTACATAAAAAAAAACTTTACCAAAAACAAAATATTTTCTCCTTTCTCTTACCTGAATTTTTTTTCATATCCATAACAACAAAATATTAGAGAAATCTCCAAGATTAAACTCACTAAGTCTCAAATCTCTTTCTGAGATCTTAAATAGTTCATAACAGGACCCAATGCACTGCCACGTAATGCTTTATACGACCATGAGCCTCCTCCAGTTGAGTTACCTTTCTTGTTCCAGCCATTGTTGCTCTGAGCTAACTCTGCTTTCTTTGCACTTAAAGCTTCACTTAGTTCTTCCCAAGGATCTACTTTCCCATTTTCTGCAATTTCATATGTACCAAAAGATCCAAATCAAGGATATAAAATAAAGTATAACCAACATAATGATCCAAAATCGATATAAAACTGTCCTAAGATTGTTGGAAATAAGGCTGGGTATAAAAACCGAAACCGAAAAACCGAACCCAAACCGAAAAAAATCAGAAACCGAACCGGAACCGACATAAAGTACCTATTGGATCTTAAAATCGGGATCCATGAATATCGGGTAATAACCGGAACCAAACCGATATTCATTGGGTACCCGAAAGTAACCATACTTTTTTCTTTCGGGTACTTTTTTTGGTTTTCCAAGTATTTTCTTTTTGGGTTTTCGAGTATTTTTTTGTTTTTTTCGTGGTTTTTTTCGGTTTTTCATGTAATTTTTAAGTTTTTCGGATATTTTTATCAAGTATGCGAACCCGAACTGGAACCGACCCAAAATCTTCAAAGAACCGAACGGATCTTGTAGTCATAGAATCAAAACCGAAAATACCAAACTGAAACCGAACAGAGATACCCGAATACCCTAGTTGGAAATGTACCTTTTACAGGGGTATGTGACCCATTGTTTGGGCTCAGCTTTGTAGCTGTTTGATCTGGCTTCGGCGTGGCCACGGTGTTGCTTTCGAGTTCTGTAGAATCTGAGCTGCTAGTATTGACATTGCGGACATCTAGGAGAGTAGAGAATTCTATCTGTAAAAGCAAAATCTTTCTTATTAGATCAAGAAAAATGACTACAAGTATTAGATTCAACCATAACAACACCTAATTCATCCTCAATTTGTTGTGTAGTTAAATAAATCTCCAAAATGTGGTACATCGAGACTCACAAAACGTCGTTTGTATCAATTTATTATATTTTGAAGATCTATTTAACTAGATGTAACAAAAAAAGTAAAAGATTTTTTTTGGTTATTTTCCCCTCGGATAAATGGTGCTAGCAAATGACCAATTTCAAGAATGAGTTGTGTTCTTATAGGTTTTATAGTAACATGTAACTTATGAATCATACCTCCAAGGATCCATCTTCTTTATAAAGAGATGTTTCAGGTTGCATTGAGGAATCTTCATTTTCATCTTCATCTTCATCTTCTGTTTTTTTCTCTATTGGAAATTCTTGGACAGGAATTAAGGTTACCTTCTTCGAGTCTGGATCATATTGGCTTATCTTCCCAACCTACCAGCAAAACGATATAAGTTCAAAGACTGATCTATTACCTTATAAGGGAGGAGACTTTAAGTTTAAGTTTTACCCGAAAGGAGGAAGCCTCGGGAGTCCAAGATGATGATAACTCAATGAGACGGTAAGCGATAACATCCCCTTTCTGAAACATTTACAGATGTGAAATTGTGTTAAATGATGAATCTGTAAATGATTGCAGGTAGTAAACACTTTTAAGCAAACCTTTACTGAGCCAGTGTAAGCTTTGAGCTGTTCAAAGTCGATCTGCCTAGTTGCAGGTGTCTCTACTTCAGCTGGATGTGCGTGAGAAATATCTTCATTGAAATCTTGCGCATATCGTTTAGCATATCCTGTTTTCTCCGTTCCCCATTTTTGACCTTTTTTCTTGGTCATGTTTCCATTCCACATGAAGTTTTCCTAACATTACAGATCCAGATTCGGTAAAGTACATCGAAGAACAATAAACAAAAGCTTTAAAGATGTAAGACAAGGTAAGACATACTGTAGGAGATTCACTTTCGACAGAGACTTGATTTGTTCCAGCTGTAAAAGTAAGCATAAGAGAGAAAAACTGTGAGGAGCTGAACAAAATCTGCCAGAGCTATGTAGAGAGAAGCTTGTTTCATTATTTACCGAGCGGTTTGAAGCGAATATGGCCTGGTCTTACTTCCACAGGCGTAACAACATCTCCGGCATCATCCTCTTCTTCATCTGGCTCTTGATTATCTAGGGATTTCTCAGTTACTTGGTAGTCAACAGTTATAAGTGATTTTTGGATGGGTGCTGCAACCAACTGTTTCTGGTGAAGCTGCAAACCATGTGACAAAGACATAAGATGTCAATTGTTGATGTGTGCAATGTACATCGATACATAGATCTTAATCAATTTAAGTTTTGAACTAATTGAAGAAGAACCTCTTCCTTCTCTTGTTTTGCCTTTTCTCTCAACCATTGCCGTTTAGCCTTTTTGCGCCGAGCACTTCTGCTAGGTGTCTAAAAAACAGAAAGAGAGTTAGTTATCACATTCCTTGCTGCAAATAAAGACCAGAAATGTAGCTTACGGAGCTAATGAAAAATAATCCAATCCATGTGCCTAAATACATCAAGAAATCTACTCTCTATCCATCTGGTGCATCTAGTTCTTTGAGTCAGTAAAGTAAAACTCGAACCTTTTTGGTTTCAGCAGACATCTGGCACTGATCCTGAGGCCCGTTGCTCTCTTCTCGTTGTGAGGAACTGCAGTCTTGATATTAGGGGAATGGAGAAACAATCAATGAAAGATACAGTAAACATACACATACCTCTTTGAGCTTGTCATGGACTTGGCATCACCATTATTATGTTCAACATTTTCTGCTCTCTGTTCATCCAATGGCTTTTTCTTCTTCTTCTTCTTCTTCCGAACATCGATTTCGGCAACAGAAGCTGTATTTTCTTGTTCGTCAGGACTTTCTTCAGTAGTAGCTAACTTACACTTCTTCCTCCTACATAGTCATCAACGTGAATAACAACAAAATACAGATTTAGGTTGAGTAAGAGTTGTTCTTGCGAGAGCCTACTTGGATTTTATGCTTTTGCTCGAAGCTTTACGTTTCTTTGAATTCTTCTTCTCCAACACAGGCTCCTCTGCTTTCTCTTCTAGTTCATCCTCCTCAGACTCACTATCATATCCTCCAGTTTCCTTCTGAAATTCCTCATCAGCAAGAAGCATTACACCAGGTCGAATCCGAGGCCTCTCCTCAACCTCAACATTTTCGTCATCATCTTCACCACAAATCTCCAACAGAGATTCCTTTTTCTTTTTGACACTACGAGAAAACGAAGAATTTAGCTTAAAAAGAGCAAAAAAGCTTTAAATGACGAACACGAAGAAGCAACTAATGAAAACTAACCAAATAATATCTTTATCCTTCAATATACAGATTGACTCAAATGGCGGTAAAACGAACCCTTCCATCTGAAAACAAAGATTGAATTCACAAATGTTTAAACCCCCAACACAAAAGATACCTGAAAAAAATCAAGTGAACATAAACATAATGGGGAAAAAGCGTACATATAGAGAAATGCCATAAGGACAAGCTTCAGAGAGGCTGAAAGTGCGAAGGAGATGATCAGCAAACTCTGAAATAGTACGCTGACATTTAGGGTTTAGAACAATCCAGCTCCGATTTAAACCTTCTTTCTTCTGGCACTTGTTTAGAATCCTTCGATTCTCAAACACTAGACGAATCCTCACTTTCTCTTCCGCCATTGAAGAGAGACTAAGTAGAAATGAGAATTTCTCTAACCTCTGAGCTCTCAGAAACCTTAAACCCTCTCTGAGTAATTTTAGACGGAGAAGAAGGAGACATATTAATTTCAAACCTAACACTCTACTTCAGAAAGAGGTTTCGATCAAAGACTATTTAGGTTGTTATTGGGCTACTTAATGGGCCTTTTATAAGCCCAATTTTATGACTTAGATTATATTGGGAGCCTTCTTCGTCTTTTAGTTTCCCTCTCTCACTTAAGCTCTCACAAGCCGTCGATCTAATGCCGCCGCGTTGAATCAACTACGCAACGTTTCTGGTCGACCTGATATGATCATATGCGTCGAGCTCTGATATGCATCAGACGCTGGGCGCAATACGCCTTGTATACCGTTCACGTATTGCTCAACTTGTGAAATCAGGTATGATTGACAATGCCGTTATTGTGTTCGACGAAATGCGTCACTCAGGCTGCCGTGTTTTTTCGGCTGATTACAACCGTTCCATTGGATTTTTAGTCAAAGAAGCTAGATTTGAGCTTGCTGAGAAACTTTATCGGGATATGGCGCCAATGGGGTTTTCACTAATCCCGTTTACTTACTCGAGGTTTATCTCGGGTTTATGTGAAGTTAAGAAATTTGATCTTATTGAGTCTCTTTTAAGGGACATGGAATACTTAGGATACGTACCTGATATTTGGGCGTTCAATATTTATTTGGATCTGTTGTGTCGTGAAGGAAAGGTTGGTGTTGCTGTTGAAACTTTTTTTTGTATGGTTGGGAGAGGTCGGGAGCCGGATGTTGTATCATATGGTATACTTATAACTGGCTTATTTAGAGCTGGTAAGATCACTGAAGCAGTTGAGATTTGGAGTGATATGATTCGTAGGGGGATTAGTCCGGATAATAAAGCATGTGCAGCACTTGTTGTTGGGTTATGTAAGGCTCAAAAAGTTGATTTGGTTTATGAGTTGGTGGCAGAGGAGATCAAGGGGGCAAGATTGAACCTTAGTACAGTGGTATATAATGCATTGATTAGTGGGTTTTGTAGATCAGGTAGAATCGATAAGGCAGAAGCTCTGAAATCGTTTATGAGTAAGAATGGGTGTAAGCCAGATCTTGTTACATACAATGTGTTGTTGAATTATTATTACGATAACTATATGTTAAACAAAGCAGAAGGAGTGATGACCGAGATGGTGAGAAGTGGGATACAGCCTGATGCTTATAGCTATAACCAGTTGCTTAAGCGGCATTGCAGGTTTGGTCATCCTGATAGATGCTATTCGTTCATGGTGAAGGAAATGGAACCTAGAGGATTCTGTGATGTTGTCTCCTACAGCACTTTGATTGAAACGTTCTGTAGGGCTTCAGGTACTAGGAAGGCTTATAAGCTGTTTGAAGAAATGAAAAATAAGGGGATAGTAGCGAACGTGGTTACGTACACGACTCTTATCAAGGCTTTTCTTAGGGAAGGTAATTCTAGTGCTGCCAACAAGCTTATCGATGAGATGACAGAGGTAGGTCTGTCACCAGATCGTATATTTTACACAACAATTCTTGACCACTTGTGCAAATCTGGAAATGTCGACATGGCTTTTGGTGTTTTCAGTGACATGATAGAGCATGGAATTCAACCTGATGTGGTTTCATACAACGCACTTATTAGTGGCTTCTGCCGGTCTTGTAGAGTAACTGAAGCTATGCAGTTGTTTAAGGACATGCAGAATAAAGAGTGTGTTCCTGATGAGTTAACTTTCAAGTTCATTATTGGAGGGCTTATACGTGAAAATAAACTATCAGCAGCCTACAAGGTTTGGGATCAGATGATGGATAAAGGATTCACACTGGATAGAGATGTGTTGGATACACTTATCAAGGCTTCTAGGCCATCAAATACTGCTGCATAGGCATACAAATCCCTTTGAAATTGAAAACATTATCTTCCCTTGGCATCTTAGTCAGTTTATGGCGGCACAGAGATGCTGATTTAAAGGCATTTATGCCGATACTGCTGTCTCCTGCTCCTCAAAGAGAAATCAGAAACTTATCAGGTCTGAGCGACTATCACTCTCTTTTTGCATATTCAAATCTGTGATTGAGTTTGCTTAGACCAACTCAATCCGCTCCTTTTTTGGCCGTTTGAGTTTCCTTGCATTATTTGATTGTGAACCAAACTCTGCTTTGTTGCTTTTGCAGCTGACTTGACATTAACGCTTCAGAACTATCATTCTTTGTGGTCAGACTGCGGACCGACATGGTCAGCTGTCTCGGACTAGAGATGAATAAATTTTCTCTTAACCCAGATCAAACCCATTCCTCAGAAATATTATACAGAGGACTGAGCATCTTGGACTGAGAAAAAGCTTTACCTCAGTTATGCATCAGCACATCAAGCTTGTTGTTGCTTGGTATGAAAATTGTTAACGTCCTCCTTTCATTGTATGCTTCTGGAGCATTGCTTTCATGATGACTTGTACTGCTCTACGTTATTATGATTCCTAGTTTTCTTAGTCCCTGTTTACTTAGATATACATCTCTAAAATCTCAACTCGCTTGTATCTGAATACCCCACACTTCAGAGGTTTAACGATAAGTAACCGTGCCTGTTGGTGTTGGATATCTCGTAAGGTTTGATAGGTCCAATTCAGGGCACAATGCTCCTTTTTCGTGTGAAAGCTGTTACTGTCTACCTAGGCTAATGGAATGTGTGGATTCATTGTCAGGTGCAGTTCAATTAGCTTTGTTGTTTACAATGTTGGGGAACCATAAGGTTTGGATCTTGATAATTTCAAACTTAAGACGGCAAATCTCTGAGAATCTGCATCCAAAAACGCTTCCAGAGGTTAGTCTAAGACTTTATATTATCAATTTTGCATGATTCTGCATATTTCTTGGTTCTCTGAGAAAAAAGAAAAAGAGAATCAGACTACTTTCTGCATTTTGTTTTTGAAACATTTAGATGAGAAAGAAGAGAGGATGTTTCTAGTTTCGTTTCCTTGATCTATATAAGCTTGATTTTGATTAGAGCGAGGAATATTTAAAAGATTACTTGCTTCTCTGTGTCAGTTTCCTTTAAGGTCTAAACTTAAGAATCCTACTTGAAGTTCTCACCAAGTTATCTCATCTCTCATTTTAGTACACTCAAAACTCTTCTCTTTCTTACTTGTTTAATTTAATGCTTCTTGCCTTGCTGGTTCAATGTCTCGTCACCACTATGAAACCAACCCTCATTTCATTTTGCAGGATCAACAAACCGGTGGTCCCTATAGCTCATGGACCGCTCCACATAACCAGCCCCCTAGTCCACCACCGGGTGAGCACCACCAACAGATCCAAGACGCGCATCCTGTGGCTCCACCAAGGGTAAACATAAAGACTCGTGGGCGTAGTCCACGTGGATACCCCACTGAACCACATGATTCAGTTCATGAACCACCTTCTTCAAGACCCTTACCATTAGACCCTGAGGAACTTTTACCACCACGTCGTAGTCCAAGACAATCCAGGCCATTATTCTCAAGTCCTGAACAACAACAACAACAACGACCTCGACAGAGCAGCCATGGAACATCATCACCACAACAGATAAGCCAACCAACTCCATGGTGGAAGAAAGCTTCAACACCACAAGCGCACCATCGCCCAACCAGTTCCCCTCCGAAGCTAACCACCGCCATTTCATGGTCAGCTAAACTCTTTTGTCTCATTCTCTGGATAATCCTAATCCTCGGCGGCTTCATTATCCTCATGATCTACCTCAATAACCGTCCAACCTCTCCATATTTCGATATCTCATCCGCAAACTTAAACTCTGCAAAACTCGAAATGGGTTTCATTCTAAACGGAGATTTCACCATCTTGGTTAATTTCACAAACCCAAGTAAGAAAACCAGTGTGGACTTCAGGTACGTAACTTTTGAGCTCTACTTTTACAACTCACTTATAGCAACAGAGTATATTGAGCCTTTTACAGTACCAAAAGGACTCTCTTTGTTCACAAGTGTTCATCTTGTGAGCAACCATGTTCCACTTGAGTTAACTCAAGGTCAAGAGTTGCAGCAACAGCTTGAAACTAGTCCTGTTTTGTTGGAACTTAAAGGAACGTTTCATGCTCGGACGAGTCATAGGAGATTGGTGAAATACTCTTATTGGTTACATACACGTTGCAGTGTTTTGTTGGATAGTCCTCCTTTAGGGACAATGAGAGCAAGAAGATGCGAGACAAAACGGTAGCGTTTTGAAACGTTTGTGTTATGGGGTTTATATCTTTTGTAAATTGTTTAGAAATAAAGAAAATGGTGAAAGGGATAACAAGTAGTTTGATATTGTATAGAATTGTTTTTAAAGTTGTATTTAATTTAATAATATTGTTTAGGTTAATCAAAAGTCTTAAATTTATAGTTACTCTTTATGTATTTAATAAAAGATATTCTATATTTTATTAGTATATAAAATTGAAATTTATTGAAATAAAGTCTTTTACTTTATAAAAACTTACACGGA